>PVIH01009666.1:0-80739 GCA_004025045.1 Sigmodon hispidus | reverse complement strand
CTCATGTCTCAGCCAGATAGGAGCCTCACTCACCTTTGTACCACTAATCCAGGTCCCTGATGACCCATCAGCCTCATGTCTCAGCCACATAGGAGCTTCACTCACCTTCGTACCACTAATCCAGGTCCCCGATTACCCATCAGCCTCATGTCTCAGCCAGATAGGAGCCTCACTCACCTTCGTATCACTAATGCAGATCCCGGATGACCCATCAGCCTCATGTCTCAGCCAGATAGGAGCTTCACTCACCTTCGTACCACTAATCCAGGTCCTGATGACCCATCAGCCTCATGTCTCAGCCAGATAGGAGCCTCACTCACCTTCGTACCACTAATCCAGGTCCCCCTGATGACCCATCAGCCTCATGTCTCAGCCACATAGGAGCCTCACTCACCTTCGTACCACTAATCCAGGTCCCCCTGATGACCCATCAGCCTCATGTCTCAGCCAGATAGGAGCCTCACTCACCTTTGTACCACTAATCCAGGTCCCTAATGACCCATCAGCCTCATGTCTCAGCCAGATAGGAGCCTCACTCACCTTCGTACCACTAATCCAGGTCCCTGATGACCCATCAGCCTCATGTCTCAGCCAGATAGGAGCCTCACTCACCTTCGTACCACTAATCCAGGTCCCCTATGACCCATCAGCCTCATGTCTCAGCCACATAGGAGCCTCACTCACCTTCGTATCACTAATCCAGGTCCCCCTGATGACCCATCAGCCTCATGTCTCAGCCAAATAGGAGCTTCACTCTTATCTTCCTTCATTTAAGGCCTAGTAATGAATGGTAATTAACCCAACTACTTTGCCTATTTAAGCTGAGTTCAATAAGTTATCACTCAGTGTCTTAGGGTTTTTCATTGCTGTGATGAGACACCATGGATTTTTCTTTCTTTCTTTTTTTTTTAAATATTTTTATTTATGTGAATTGGTGTTTTGCCTGCATGTATAACTGTGTAAGGGTGTCAGATCTTGGAATTACAGACAGTTGTTAGGGACCTCGTGGAAACTGTAAAGTTTATGCCTGGCAAAGAACATGGTCACTCTGACCAAGGAATTGAACTCAAGTCCTCCGGAAGAACAGTCAGTGCTTTTAACCGCTGAGCCATCTCTCCAGCCCCACCATGGGTTTTTCATTGCTGTGATGAGACACCATGACCACGGCAGCTTTTTTAAGGAAATCATCTAATTAAGGGGCTTGCTTACAGTTTCAGAGGTTCAGTCCATTATCATCGTGGCTGGGAGCATGGCAGCATGCAGAGAAACATGGTACTGGTGTAGTAGCTGAGAGTCCTACATTTTGTAGGCAACAGGAAGTCGACTAAGACACTGAGTAGTATCCTGAGCCTATACCTTCAGTGACACACTTCCTCCAACAAGGCCATACCTACTCCAACCAAGCTACACTTCCTAACAGTGCCAGTCCCTATGAGACTATGGTGGCCAATTACATACAGACTACCACACTTAGTGTTAAGGTACTCCTCTAGTCATCTTACATTGATGACTTCAAAGTTTTCTCTGATTTATTGTGTATCAGTGTTGCATTCAGTCATGGTGAAATTTAGCATTCTTTTTTAGAGATTATTGTACACCACTCTGTATAATCTCTATTACAAGTTTACAAAATATGTCCTCTATTTTAACATTCCCAAATAATCTCAAACCAGGCTAAGTTCCAGGCATGTCTCTAACCACTTTCCATACATTATATTGTGGGAGTCTCATAACTATAATTCTTGAGGTGAGTGCAATTTGTGTGTGTGTGTGTGTGTGTGTGTGTGTGCCTGTGCTGTTCTCAGACCTTCATGCATGATAGAAAACTATTCTACCAACAAGCTATATTACTAGCCCTACAAGGTACTTTTCCTGCTCATACGTTACAGTATAAGATGGAGGCTAAATAATGTCCTGAGGATCACAACAGTAGTGAATCTCAAATTCTAGGTTAGGTATTGTGGCTTTTGATAGTTATATGCAAATGAG
The DNA here is from genome assembly GCA_004025045.1 of Sigmodon hispidus. NCBI lineage: Eukaryota > Metazoa > Chordata > Mammalia > Rodentia > Cricetidae > Sigmodon > Sigmodon hispidus. Next base: position 78,750 of record PVIH01009666.1, on the reverse strand, counting down.
TGGTAATGAAACTTCAGTGTAAAGAGAACATTTGAAAGTGAGAAAAAATATGGCAGTATTATTGTTTACAACAACATAAATAAACCTGAAGGACATTAGGTTAAACAAAATACACAAGAAATGAAATAAAATAGGTCTCATTTACTAATTGTTGATCTTAGTGCCTGTGCTAACTAAGTGTTCTGTTCATAAAATCTTTTCCTGTGCCAATGAGTTCAAGGCTACTTCCCAGTTTCAATCAGGTACATTGTATCTGGTTTTATGTTGAGGTCTTTGATCTACTTGGAGTTGAGTATTGTGCGGGGTGGTAAGTATGGGTCTATTTAGAGTCCTTTACATGCAACCATCTGATTTGAATGGCACTATTTGTGGAAGATGATGTCTTTTTTCCAATGTATATTTCTGGCTTTTTTTTAAATTAAAAATAAGGTATCCATGGGTGTGTAGATTTATGTCTGGGTCTTCAGTTCGGTTCTGTTGATCAGTGTGTCTGTTTTGTGCCAATACTGTGCTGTTTTTGTTATTCTAGCTCTGCAGTACAATTAGAGGTTGGGGATGGTGATATCACCAGTGATTCTTTTATTATTCAGGATCGTTTTAGCTATTCTTGGTTTAAGCTTGTGTGTATGTGTGTGTGTGTGTTTCCATATGAGGCTCAAAATAGTCATTTTAAGACCTGTGAAGCATTGTGTTGGAATTTTGATGGAGACTGCATTGAATCTGTAGATTGCTTTTGGTAGGTTGGCCATTATTACTATATTAATCCTACTGATCCATGAGCATGTCAGATCTTTCCATCTTCTGATATCTTCTTCAATTTCTCATTTATCTTAAACTTTTTATCAAACAAGTCTTTCATTTGTTTGTTTAGTTATACCAGGATATTTTGTATTATTTGAGGCTATTGTGTCAGGTGCTATTCCTGATTTCTTTCTCGGTCTGTTTGCCATTTGTATATATGACAGTTACTGATTTGAGTTACTTTTGTATCCAGCTTCTTTGTGGAAACTGTTTTCATCTGTAGCAGTCTCACAGTTGAATTTTTAGAATCATTTATGTATTCTGTCATATAAATATGCAAATATGCAAAACAAATAAAGATACTTTGACTTCTTTCCAATTTATATCCTCTTGATATCCTTCAGTTGTCTTATTGCACTTGCTAAGACTTCAAGTACTATATTGAATAGGTATGGAAAGTGTGGACAACCTTGTCTCATTTCTGATTTTAGTGGAACTACTTTGAATTTCTCTCCACTGAAGTTGCTGTTGGCTATCGACATGTTCTAAACTGTCTTTATTATATTGAAGTATTCCTTGTACCCCTAATATCTCGTGGGTTTTTTTTTATCATGGTGTTGGATTTTATCTAAGGCTGTTACTGCATCTAATGAAATCATCATGTGTTTTTGCCTTTCTGTTTGTTTATACGGTGGATTAGATTTATTGGTTTATGTTGAGTCATGCCTGCATCTCTAGGATGAGAACTTGATTGTGGTGATCTTTTTTATGTGTTATTGGAATCAGTTTGCAAGTACTTTATTGAGAATTTTTGCATCTATGTACATAAGAATAATTGGTCTTTAATCCTCTTTGCTAAGTCTTTATGTGGTTTGGGTATCAGGGTAATTGTGACCTTATGAAATGAATTGGGCAGTGTTCCTACTGTTTCTATTCTGTGGAATAATTCATATTAACTCTTCTTTGAGAGTCTGGTAGAATTCTGTGCTAAAACCATCTAGCCTTGGGCTTTTTTTCCCCCCCTGTTTGGGAAACTTAATGACTGCTACTGTTTCACTGGGGGCTATAGGTCTATTTAATATCTTAATTATCTGTTCTTGATTTAACTTTGGTATGTGTTACCTATTGAGAAGATTATACATTTACTTTAGATTTTCCAATTTGGTAGAGTACAGGTTTTTAAAGTATATCCTTATGAGTATCTTAGAGTTCCTATTGCTGTGAAGAGATACCATGACTATGACAACTCTTATAAAGGAAAATATTTATTTGGGGCTGGCTTAGAGTTTCAGAGGTTTAGTGCATTGTCATCATGACTAGAAGCATGGTGGCACACAGGTAGATGTACGTGGTCCTGGAGGAGATATCAGGTCTACATTTTGACATACAGGCAACAAAAGGACTCAGAGTTGCACACTGGGCATAGCTAGAGCATATGAGACCTCAAAGCCCTCCTCCGAAGTGACACACCTTCCACACACTCCCTGTGGGGCAAGCACTCACATAGGAGTCTCTGCATTTCCTGGGGATCTGCTGTTATGTCCTTCTTTTTGTTTCTGATTTTGTTAATTTGGATATTCTTTCTCAACCTTTTAGTTTGGGTAAGGGTTTGTCTATCTTGTTAATTTTTCTCAAAGAACCAATTTCATTGATTTTTTGTATTGTTCTCTTTGTTTCTATTTTATTGGTTTCAACCCTCATATTTCATGCCATATACTTACTTCTCTTGGGTGTTTGCTTCTTTTTGTTCTAGAGCTTCAGTTACTAACTAGTATGTGATCTGTCCAATTTTTGTAGGCACTTAGTGCTAACTTGCCTCTTAGAACTAACTTCATTGTGTCTCATAAGTTTGGGTATTTTGTGTATTTATTTTTATTCCATTCTTAATTTCTGTTTTGACCAATTTTTCATTCAGTAGTGATTTGTTCACAGTTTCCTTGAACTTGTAAGCTTGCTGTTGTTAACCAGCTTAAATCTGTGGTGGTCAGCTAAGATGTAGAGTTAATTCAGTTTTCTTGTATTTACTGAGACTTGATTTATTTTTGAGTATGTGGTCAATTTTGGAGAAAATTCTATGAGTGCTAAGAAGAATGTATATTCTTCTGTTTGGAGTGAAATGTTCTACAAATATCTCTTAGGTCCACTTGGTTTATAACATATTAGCTCCATCATTTCTCTGTTTGGGTTTTGTCTAGATGACCTGTCTATTGGCAAGAGTAAGGTACTTCCCTATCTCTTATGATTAGTTTTGAAGTCTATTGTTATCATATATTAAAGTCATTATGCTGTCTTACTTTTTTGGTCTGTTTATTTGGAATATCTTTTCCCATCCTTTTACTTTGAGGCGATATCTGTCTTTGATATTAAGATGTTTCTTGGATACAGCAGGATGAATCCTGCTTTTGACTCTATTGTCAGACTTTTATTGATGTTGAGAGATATCAATGAGCAATGTTTGAGGAATCCTATTATTTTGTTGTTGTTGGTATGTGTGTGTTTCCCCTCTTTGATTTGCTGGTCTGGGATTATTTATTCCTTGTACTTTCCTGAATACAGTTAACCTCTTTAGGTTGTATTTTATCTTTTAGGGCTTTATAGGGCTGGATTTGTAGACAGACATTGATCAAATTTGGTTCTATCATGGACTATCTTATTTTCTCCACCTGTTGTCACCAAAAGTTTTGCTGGGTATAGTAGTCTACTGGCATCTTGCAGTCTCTTATTGGAGCTTGGTGAATGTCTGTCTGGGACCTTATGGCTTTTAGAGTCAGGGGTTATTTCAGTAGGTCTGCATTATATGTTACTTGGTCTTTATTCTTTCTTTGTTCTGTACATTTAGTGTTTTGATTATTATGTACCAAGGGGAATTTTTTGAGTCCAGTCTACTTTGTGTTCTGTATGCTTCTTGTACCCTGATAGTCATCTCCTCCTTTAGGTTGAGGAAATACTTATCAAAAATATTTTCTGTGCCTTTGACCTGTGTTTCTTTCCCTTCCTCTTTTTCTATTACATAGGTCTTTTCACTGTGTCCCAGATTTCCTGGGTGTTTTGTACCAGGATGTTTTTCCAGATTTAACAATTTCATTGACCAAGATTATTATTTCTTTTATGATGGTTTCAATGCCTTAAATTCTTTCTTCTATCTCTTGTCTTCTGTTGGTGAGATTTGCCTGTGAGGTTCCTGAATTTTTGATTTCCAAATTTCCCTCAATTTGGGTTTTCTTCATTGATTCCATTTCTATGTTTAGGTCTTGAAGGGTTTTGCTTGTTTGTGTTTTTATAGATTTCTTAAAGGGACCTAATCCTCTTTAAGAACCTCATTTTATCCATAAAGGCTGTTTTAAGATCCTTGTCTTCCTTTTCAGCTATGTTAAAATTCTCAGGGCCTACTGTGGTCAGGGTTTCTGGGCTGTAGTAGACATATTGTCCTGGCTGCTAACTGCATTTTTATGCTGGTATCTAGGCATCTACGTTTGCAATAGTTGTAGTTCTAGATGTTGATATCTAGATGTTGGTCTTGTCTTTGTTGAGTGTCTGTTTTATTCCTTAGTTTCTGTTGCCCTCTGTAGTTCTTAGGATGATGTGGGACTATGTGCTTCTGGTAGGGACTTCTGGGATTTTGCTATGTGTGGCCACTGGGAGTTCTGGTTAAAATGTGTTTCTAGGTATTGGGAGCTGATGTTTAGGAATAAAGGTGAGCTGGGAGGGGGGTTAAGAAGTCTATAGGAGGGGGAAAAGCAGGGTATTCTACCAAGTTCTGTTTAGTCTTTTGGGAATAGGGGTAGAAAGTGAGGAAAGGCCATAAAGATAGTTCACTATGAAGCTGGGGATGAACTGGATTTGGAGGAGAGGATTAAGGTGAAGAACTGGAGCTCACTCACCTGCTTCACTGGCCTACTTGTTTCTCTAGCAGGCTTGGCAGGTGAGTTCCCAGGGAATGCCTGCTGGAATTGGTGGCCAGGGTAACAGGAAGAGTAGGAAGGTTGAAGAGCTATGTGATCCATTGGAGATGGGGACAGAAAGAAGGGTGATTAGCTAGAGTCAGAGATGAGACAGGGGTGCTGGACTTAGAGGACAAGGTGGAGAGGTGCAAGTCTGTCTGCAGTTAAGCTGCCTAGTTCCCTGACCAGAGTGGCCTGGGGGTTCCAGGGAGTGCCTGCTCTTATTTGTGGCAGGGATAATGGGATGAGTAGGAGAAAGGGAGGTCAGAGGATCTATTGGAGATGGGGGCAGAAAGGAAGTGGAGTCTATAGTGGTGGTCTGTTACAGAGCTGGGGGTGAGACTGGGAGAATGGATTTGGAGGAGCTGAGAGAAATGAAGATCTGCAGTTCCACTATCTGCTTCCTTGGGATGGTCATTGGAAAAATTCTTGTTAATAAAACATGATTATAAAATAAAACCATGCCACTAATTTGTTATATCTCTGTAAGCACTTGAAGATAGAGTAACAAAGGCAAGATGAATGTCAATGCATTTTTATATTCTTTTTAGGAACATCTCCTTGGCTAGATCAGGTTAAATTTATACATTGAAATTGTTAACAGGGCTGTTCATTACCACTGCTTGAAAGAGTCTCAGGTTAGAGAAGGGGCATAAGAAGGAGGTTACTTAACTGTACAGAAGTCTCAAGACTCAAATGTCCCAGTCTCCAGGGACTCGGAAACTGAATTGTGCAGTGTTAGAACAGTTGGGCAGTTTACTGATACTCATATGGCCAGACTAGAGCCAGTTCTGAACCGATGAGAACATTGTTTCTCAGTTCTTAGAGGGTATTCAAAGATGAAGGTTTACACAAGTACAGGGGGAGCCGAAGCCTCCCATCAGCAGCTGCTATGGTCTGATGAATTGTTTCATACTGGTGATGACTACCAACGGTTTCAGTGGACATTTTATTTAGCAGTCAGAATTCCCTTTACATCCTTTCTGTTGAGCAGTATCCAGGCAATCTGCTCATCCTGCTTCAGCTCATCAGTTGTATTTAGGCACAAAGGTTTTAGTTTTGTCTTAAAACTGTAAGTGCTTCAGGAGGTTACTGCTACAGCAAGATCTTGTTGAAAAATATGTTGAACAGTTTTCATCTTCTGTCAGTACAAATTAATGTCCTTTCCTTAAATAGTTAGGCATTTGGGGCTTTAGAATTGTTTCCCATCATAAACAACAGTAAGACGCCCCACCTTTAGGGTTAGCACTAGAATGTCCAGTGTCATCGGCCTTTGCTTGGGCACCAGCAGCACAGGCTCTGCCCACAGGGCCTTGGAGAGAGTGGCATCAAGCTCTTTGGTACGCCAAATGCAGCCATGCTTACCTCTTCTGTCACCACAGTGTCACTTTTGCTAAAAGAGGTGCCAAGCAGCTGCATCACAGGCCACACTAGGACTTTGGAGCTGCTTTACAAATATTATGCACAGTGTGCTGTGGCACAATGATCATGATTTAACAACCACCCAGTGGAAATATAAAACATTTACAAATGATCACCCTACAAAAATATGCAATTTACATCATAAAGTAGTGTTAATAGTACCTGACCTTTTTGTAAGTTAACAAAAACAAGTTCTTTAAGGCATTGAAGTAAATGTAAGGGATGAAAACTATAAAGAAATAAATTCTCAGCCCCAAAATAAATTTAGAATAATTTACACAAGTAGCAAAAGCAGCTTAAGGAAAATGGGGGATTACTATCATTCTCCAGTGGTGGTACAGCATGCATGTCTCAGGCCCAGGGCTGCTGTGCAGCCAAGGACTGGGGCATCCTCACTGCTGATAATGCTATTTGTATAAGTTGACAAGAGCCCTTCTTCCACAAATAACAGATGGGTGAAAATGTTAGGTTAGCCATAATATCTGAACTTTTTCTTATAAGAACATCTGCTCTTAAATGCAGAGACATCATTGAACAGTTTGAAAAGGTAAAAAAAGTAGAAATGGCTATGCAGCACATATACAGGTCAAACTATCTAGAGAAATTCTGTTTTAGAAAAAGAAAACAACTAAATCAGCACTTTACTATAAAGTATTTTGAAATCCAAGGTGGTGATTTAAGACACTACTATTGTCCATTAGAAAATATCCACCTTTAAATGGGGAAAAGAAGTCCTCCACACATCAACGCTTGGGAGCTTCTGAACTTGACCTTGTAAAGCTTGCAGGTTCTTAGCAAGGTTTGGAACAGGGGCTCCAGATAAGTTTCTCAGTTTCTTTGCATTACCCCCAAAGCCATAAGGGGAACATCACTGTGTATGAAAATGACAATAATTGGGGAAGTCTTCTTTAAAGAAGTCTGTGCATGTGTCCATCTTGTGACCCCCCACCAGTTATTTCTAATGAGGAATGCTGGCCTTTATCAGCATGCCAGCTGACATGATCATCGGAGGCCAGAGCATGGTCAGAGTGTGGCATGCTCCTGTGGCACACTCAGCCACAGCTGGAACTGACCTAAAGAGCCTCTAAGGGTTGCACCCCATAGATTGAAGGGTGACTGCCTAAGGAACAAAAATGTGGTTCTGGAGACTACGGAGACTACTGGCTATTGATGAAGCTTGTTGGCAAGAAGGCATTCCCAATATGCAGTGGGATCTAAATGTTTTAACTTTAAAAAATTATTCTAGCTTCTTGTTACTTTTATCTTAATGTCAAAGGCACTTCTAGGTTTAGTTAGCCACAGTGAATGCTTTAAAGTTACAGTGCATTTTTAAAGGGTTGGTTGTATAGAATTGAAGCAAATTTGTGATTTTGAAACACAGTGATCTAAGGTCCTAAATGAGGTGAACTAAAATAATAAAGTCTAACCCAGAGCACAAACCCTCATTAGCTAAGTTCAACCACAGAAAAGTATATGAATGCCAACTGAGGCCTGTTGCAAGTTTTATCAGATGACCCGGAAATGCATTAAATGCTAATTTATGAGTTTCCCTATCTATCTTCTTAGGTTGTAATCTGACTATCAGATAACCTTCAATAAGTAGGAGGAAAATAGATGTTGATTAAATTCGCACAGCAGAGAAACCTCCCTGTTGTGATCACAGGTATAACAATGAGGCATGTGTGCTGCAAGTGACCCAAAGGACAGAGGACAACCCTAGTCACACTGCCTTAGAATAACTGAAGGCAACATGACTAGACACAGTTTAAATACTAGTGCAAATTCCTTATATATAAGATGACCACTTTTAAATGCCTAGATTAGCAATTTTAGTTCAGAGGGGAAAATGGACAGCTTCTCACAATACGTTCAGAAAATACCTCAGTCTTCATTTGCTAGTGTCTCAGTAGATAACCATATTTTGGCCCCACTTAAAAATTTGCTTAATGGTGTTCCTAAAATGCTGCGTCTACATAGATTTCCTACAGGAGAAAATGGAAATGAAGAGGAGAGAAATTCTGGTGTCCCCAGGGTGTCGTGTGGACCTGTGGCTCTGAAGTACATCCTGCTCTGGTCCAACTCTGCATAGCAAGCTTCCAGAGGGCCACTCCGATGCTGCCTCAGCATCCTGCCTAACATGTCCACCTCATCAGCCAGGAGAGAGAGCTTGTGGAAGGCCATGATGGAGCCCCCAAGGTTGATCTGGGCCTCAGGTACCCAGCGGAAGTAGCACAATTTCCATAGTTTTATGTGTGTCCCAGAGAGACGTGGCAGGATAATACCGTGTAAGTTGGCTGGTCTGGAAAACCACTCCTTAAAGTATTGTTCCACTCCACTGTTCTGCCTGTTTGTGTGCTCAAGTGAGTCTGGCTTCAGTTTCAGTATCAGTGAGTTTCTCCTTGGAAGCAATTCTTGGTCACTGATGATTCCATTCTTTAAGCATGATGGCATTCCTCTCAGTGTGGAGCTGTAGCTTTTCTGCACAGAAGACAGATCTTGGCATTACTCTACAGGAACACCCACTTTTCAAAAGGAGTGCAAGTGTAACAGCTAGGATTAATAGATGTCTGTTGGGACAGGCTCAGCCTTGAAGGGCATGGTCCTTCTTTCCCCTGGAACTCACTTTTTGTATTGTTGGAGAGTGGAAGGCAGGCAAGTATCATTTGCTTTAGTACATACTCATAAGACTGAGGGGGAAGAGAAAAATTTATACTAGCTGCTTTCTAGAAGGAATGGGCAGATTAGTTAAAAGTCAGGCTCATAGAGCCGCCATCTGCCATCTCCTATGCTGACTAGGCTTCAAGGGCCTTGATCGCCAAGAAAAAAAGTCAAGCTATCACATCGGTTAAAAAGCCTCTCCAAATCTGCATAGCTGTTTCCTGGCAAAGTGCCTGGGTCTATCACTGTAAAGATACCAGGTCTGAAGACACAGTAGTGCACCAGTGTGGGGATGGGATCTCTACTGCTAGTGTGCTGCTGTCTGCAGTTTACCTTTGTGCGTTTAAAAGACTTCCTGGAGCCATTCTGTACACAGGGGGTGCTCTTGCCAATGTAGAAGGGGTTGTGGAAAAGGGTCCGATCCTTTGCAGTGAACTGAAGAGCCCAGTCCCAAACCGAGGGGAATTTCAATCCCTTTTCATCACCCAACTGAATATTTTTGCTGATAGCAAACTCCTGTAAAGCAAAACACACATGTGAGAAGACACTCTCCCCTTTTCTCATACTTCTCCCCTCAGGAGTTTGTCATGAGTGTTTAGCCCTATGGGAGCAGAAACTCTATCCTGAAAATGATGATGGGACATGGCTGAGAGAAGCACACTCACTGTTCATCATATTCCCAGCCTTTGGGCCAAGGAAGCTTTGCACTCTGGGCAACGAAGGCGGTAACTGAAAAGAAATGTTTTTTTTACTAAGATGGTCCTGCAGACCTTAGGCTACTACAGACATCCCTAGGCTTACAAACATAAGGACCTAGGTTCACACAACAGCAAATGGAACAACCCAAACAACTGTGCAACAGCATGTCCTGTAGCACAGGACAGAGATGGGCTCCTTGGGAAGATAGACCTTGTAAGGATTCCTGGCATTCATGTACCTGAGCTCAGGTGGGATGCACCTTGTATGGAGGCACGCCCCTGGGCGTGGCTGCATAAACCCTGCGAAAGCACCTCCCGGGACCCATTATGCAGCATATCCGCATATGCCCCTTCCCTTAAAAGAGACTGCTCGCACATGCTCCGGCCCTTTTTTCTATCCCCTGACTTCTATCCTACTCCTAAGCTTCTGCACCCACCTGGGAATCCTCTCTTAAATAAACTCTAGTGTATGGCCTTGATAGTGTATATTTGCTCTCACACGCGAAACTAACAGTCCTCATGCCTTCTAAGAACTAAGTAGTTACCCTAGTGACACAGAACAAGGACCCTCATCAGAGTCCAGTGGCAGCAAGCTATTCAAGTTCATACAAGACAGTTCCCTGGAAGAAATAGATAGGAAAAATATGACAGACTCTTACTGTCTATTTGGTAACTTTTAATCTTTTACAGACTTTCCATTTTAAAAGGACAAGAATTTAGGTAAAAAGTCAAAGTATAAATGTCCTGAAAAAATGTAGAACAAATCATAGGCAGGAAAAGCTTATAATCATTGAGAAATGATGAAGCTGTATGTGTGTGTGTGTGTGTGTGTACGTGTACGTGTACATGCATACACAATAGATAGATCTGTGTATGAGTCAGTGAAGGGGGAAGGTGGGGATAGCTAAGGGAGGCAAGAAAAGCCCAGGATGTGTGAGCTCCCAGTAATGAAGGCACACAAATTCTGAAATGGTAAGATTGCAGGTGCATAAATGGGAAGCCTTCTATTTTAGGGACACAGTAAGTTTTCTATACCTTGCGAGCCTCTGGGCTTCAGTTTTACATTAGGAAATATTAAATCTTTGAAAGAAGACAGAATAAATCCCACAAAATTTCCTCCTCAAACTGGTCAATGTAAAAACTGTCTAACACAGCAGCAAGTTTCTCTTGATCCTAAGTCCCCCAAGCAGCAGTGCTGAGCCATCATGCTGCCTCTGTGTTGTGGGGACTCTCCTGGAGACAAGGCCCGCCTCCCCATCCCTCTTGATGCTTGTGCTCTCTCTAATCAACCAAGGTCCAGTATTCTCTAGGATGGTCCTCATCCTCAGCCAAAAATAGCCTGACTAGTACTCTTTGTCTTTCACACCTGGTCACATGCATGTCACCATACAACGAGACCAAAGGCATTACTGCTGTTTTTGTTCTTTTTATTTTGCTTTTAATTAAATTTTTTCATTTATTTTATATACCAACCAATTTCCCCTCCTTCCTCTCCTCTCATTCATTTCCCCACTTCTGACCTACCCGCTTCCATCTCCATTAGAAGGAACAAGCTTCCCATGAGCATCAACAAAGCATAGCACATCAAGCTGAAGCAGAACCAAGCTCCTCCCCTGCATCAGAGCTGGGAAAGGCATCTCAGAATGGAGAATAGGTTCCAAAAAGCCAGCTCATGCACCATGTACAAATCCTGATCCCACTGTTAGGGGCCCCACAAACAGACCAAGTGACACATCTATCATGCACATGCAGAGGGCCTAGGTGGGTTCCATGCAGGCTCTCTAGCTGTCAGTCAGGAGGCCATGAGCTCCCAGGAGCTCAGGTCAGCTGTCTCTGTGGGTCCCTGTCATGACCTTGGCACCCCTCCCCCTTTTACTCATTCAGTCCCTTCTCCCTGTCATCAACAGGACTTCCAGAACTTGGCCTGGTGCTTGGCTGTGGATCTCTGCATCTGCTTCCATCAGCTATTGGATGAAGGCTCCTGGTGACAATTAGGGTAGTCACCAATCTGATTACAAGAGAAGGCCAGTTCATGCACCTTCTCCACTTAGCTGGGGTACCCTTGTGGATTCCTGAGAGTTTCCCTGGCACCAGGTTTCTCTCTAACTCCTAAAAGGCCCTCCTATCAAGACATCTCTTTCATGACCTCCGACCTGTCTAATCCTATCCCTCATGTTCCCATCCCTCCCACACCCACCCTCAGTTTACCTAGGAGATCTCTTCTATGTCTCTATGTCTCCTTCCCAGGGAGATCCATGCATTCCCCACTTGGGTCCTCCTTGTTACCTAGCTTCTCTGGGGCTGTGGATTGTATCCTGGTTATCCTTTACTTTACAGCTAATATCTACTTATGAGTGAGGACATACCATGTTTGTCTTTCTGGGTCTGTGATATCTTACTTAGAATGATTTTTTCTAGTTCCATCCATTTACCTGCAAATTTCATAATGTCATTGTTTTTTTACTGCTGCATAGTACCCTATTGTCAAAGGCACTACTCTTATATGATGGACCCACTTTACAGATGTGGAACTGGGTTTAACAAGCCTATTTCTGAGATTTTCTATTTCTAGGCCTATTTCACAGGCCTAGCATTTTCTAGATGGAGACAGACTTAAGAATCTCTGCTCTGAGTCCACATTACCTAGGCTGTGGCCTTAGAGCTAAAGCTGAAGGCCACATCAGAAGCTGCCCTCTGGCTCCCTCCAGTCACCACAGCCGCTGAGCTCTTCCCACTGTAAGGTCACATGGGGTGAGGCAAAGCATGAAGGTTCAAGGCAGTGCTAGGGAGGGGCTGGTGCCCAGTATGGCTCAGTCTTCTCCGCCAGCTCTACCAACTGTCACCACACAGAAGCAATGCCAATCACAGTAACTGCCATGTGACCTGAGGGACTCTGAAGTATACATAGTAATAGTGTCTGCACAGAGCATCAGTCTACTTTTGTACCTAAACTTATTCCACAAGAAACAACTTTTATTCTACTGACTTAACAGGAAATAAATGTCTCAAATTATTAATCAACAACTCAGATGTGCAAGGGCTAACCCAAAAGTGCAAGTGAGGCAGCCAACTCAGTACTATGAGTCCAGCTCTGCAGGAAGCTGAGGGAAAGCCAGGTCAAGGCCTGTCTAAGTAACTGACAGACATCATCTCAAGATTGAAAGAAAAAATAAAAGATGTCAGGAGGGAGGTACTGAGCTAGGGCTATAACTCAGCATGCACAAGGCCCTGTATTTGATGCGCCGCAAAAAAATCCAAAAGTATATTTAAGGTGGTTAAAGTAATTGATATACTTAAACACATTTATTATGAGCAATTTAGAGAGGAAAAAGTGTTCATTGATAAAAATTAAATCATTTAATGCATTCTGAAATTATTTTGAAAGGTAATACTTTTAAGGCACATATTTTAAGCGTGCAGTTAACTGTACTTCAGTTATATTTCAAAGTTGTAAAAGGGGGAGGAGAGACAATGGAGAGATGGCTTAGTGCATAGCACTGGCTGTGCAAGCATGAGGACCCTGTGCAAGCTAGATCCCTAGGACCCATGGAAAAGCAGGGCAGTTATGGTGGCAACCTGAGATCCCAAACTCAGGAGCCATGGAGAATTCCTGTGACACACTGGCTAGCTAGATAAGCCAAACTGGCACTTTCAGGTTCTATAAGAGACTTGCCTGAAGCAAACAGAGTAGACAGTGACTGAGGAAGACACCAGACATCAACTTCAGGCCTTCCCATTCACATGCGCACACATGTGAGGACATGTACACATACATACTATATACATGAACAGACATACAAATAGCTGCTACGGCAGTATGTCACTTACTGTGCTTTGCTTCACCCGCTGATGAGGAGAATTGAACAGGAAGGTGCCAAACAGTGAGATCCGGGTACTGTCACACAGCACTGCTAAGTATGTCTCAGAGAATTCGAAGGCAGCTGGATATTGCTCTAACAGCTGCCACGTGGTATCCAAGAACAGCAAGAATAAAGGAGACTGGCAAATACAGACAGATAAAGGGATTATTTAATGCTGCTCTCTGGTTGTCATATGGGTTCCCAGATTTATTGCCAATACTAAAGAGGCTAACAGGAAAACATCTAAGCCTCAAACACTTGACTAAACTGAGCTAAAGCCATGGGAACAGATTAAACCTATCTACGTCAAGACAAACATTTAATTAAAAGATAAGTACTGGGAGGTGTTGGCGCATGCTTTTAATCTCAGCACTTAAGAGGCAGAGGCAGGCAGATCTCTGTGAGGCTGAGTGCAACCTGGTCTACAAAGGGAGTTCCAGCACTGCCTTTGTCTCAGAAAAGAAAACAGTAACTCTTCTTTGCTTAGCAAGTGTGGTAATCACAAACAAATGAGTATGCTGCCTTTGTGAATGTGGAGAAGCAAAGGATGTGTGTAAATGCCCTACAAGTGGTTCTACAGAGCAACACAAAGCATTCAGCCAAACCTTAGAACTTAGAACATGGTTGACCAGCATGTTCACCATCCAGGAGACTCCTCAAGTTTCCTACAACTGTTTGGCATCAGCTCTAGGTCATATGGAGTACCCCTTGGGAAGCAGCTGCTGGCAGCTCATTGGCATACACTACCACTAGTCAATGGTGCTTTCTGAAACAACACCAAGAGCCAAGCTGGCTGCTTGGCATTGAAAGTATTGCAGGGCCTTCTGAAGCTAAACAGGGATCCCAGGAAGTCACACAGGTGTTACAAAGATGCTCCTCTTAACTCCTCGGCTCTTAACTGTTATAGCATATTTTCAGGAAATGTGAAACTTAAAAAATAATTTTAATTTAGATACTCTTAGCATCTAATTCAATAAAATAGGGGATTGCATAATGGCATTCCCAAACATGTATATGCCGATTGTTACCATGTACCCCCTTACATTCATCCCCTCCCTATTCCCTAGCAATCCTTCTCCCCACATACAAGAGAATGTGCTATCTGTCTTCCCAAGTCTGGCTCATTTTCTTTACCATGATGATCTCCAGTTGCACCACAGTTCCTTCTTTTTTATGGTATAGTGTTAGGTCTTGTATAAATACACTGTGTTTTCTTTATCATTCAGTTGATGGGCACCTAAGCTGACTTTACAACAAACATGGGCAGTATCTCTTTTGTATGTAACTTTTGACTTTCCTGGCAAGGCATGGCATAGCTGGATCATAAGGTAGTTCCTATTTTAGATTCTTAAGAACCTTGTAATAGTTTGAATGTCACGGGCACCCATTATCTCACAGGGTGTGGCACTATTAGTATAGCTTTGTTGGAGTGAGTGTGGCCTTGTTGGAGGAAATGTGTCACTGTGGGAGCTGGCTTTGAGGTTTCATCTACTAGGGATATTGTCCAGTGAGTCAGTCGACTTCCTGGTGCCTTCAAGATGTAGCACTCTCAGCTCCAGCACATCTATCTGCATGCTGCCATGCTCTCCATCATGATGTCAATGAACTGGACCTCTGAACTGTAAGTGAGCCGCCTCAATTAAATCTTTTCGCTTATAAGAGTTTCTGTGGTCATGGTGTCTCTTTACAGCAATTGAAAACCCTAACCAAGCCAAACCTCCATGATGATTCCTGTGCGGGCTTCACTAATCAACGTTCCTGTCAGCACTGTGTAAGAGTTGCTTCTCCACTCGTCCACATGGCACTAACTGTCTGCCTATGCCTGCACTTCTTTCCTCTAGGCTTTCCTCTAGTGGCGTCAATACCCCATGTCCTATATTATAAACTCTTTAATTCATTTTGAATTGATTTTTCACAGGCAGAGGAAGGAGTCGAGTTCCAGTCTTCTAAATGTGGATAATCTGGTTTTCCCAGCAACCACTAATCAAAGGAACTGCCTTTCTCCCAATGTATGTTTTTAGTACATAGCTGCAGTTGCATGGACTTATCTCTTAGTTGGATGTTTCTTTCCTATTGGTCTGCATGTCCTTTTGTGCCATCCCAATGCTGGTCTTGTTACCTTTGCTCCTTCTATTTTTTTTTTCCATTTGTTAAGAATGCTATATCCTAAAATAGGCTCTATTTTGGAGAAAGTTTCATGATCTTCTGAGAAAAAATGTTTATCTTGCAGCTGTTAGGTAGAATACCCTGTAGATGTCTATTAAATGTATTTACTCTGTAATGTGGTTTTATTCTACTGGTTTTGTTTTTATTCTTCTGAATGACCTATGAATCCAGGAAATGGTGTGCTAGTTGCTTTTCTTGTCATTAAACTCAAATACCTGACAAGAAGCCATCTATGGAAGGAAAGGTTTATTTTGGCTCACAGTTTGAAGGAGTCTAGTCCACAGTGTAGAAAGCATGGTAGTAGACAGTTGTAATAGCTGTGGAAGCTGCTAGCTTACATGAACGTGGATTGGGAAGCAGGGAAGAGACAGAAAGAATTACAGCCATTCTGCAGTGACCGTCACCAACTCAAGACCGTCAAGCTCTTTTTCCTCATCAAGCTGCACATTTCTGACCAGAACTTTAACCAGATTCACACTCCTTTGCCAGAAATACACTTTTAATATCTTCCTTCCTTACTTTCTGCTCTCTCTTGCTGAAAATCGGTGTAAACTAAGTGAACAATAATCATTATGCAGCCTGAATACCCTGCTGCCTTGAAATTTCCTCTGCCAACCAATTAGCCCATTACCTCTGAGTCTGCCTTATTCAAGTTGTTAAGCACCAGTATAGCACAGCTAGACTGTCTGATAGACTATTGCATGAATGGCTTCTAGTCCTTGTCCCCTTTTGAAACCCTGTGAGCATAGTCTTCACTCTCCATGTTTCTACACTTGTCTTTCCACTCACACTGGAATGACTCATTAATCTGAGTTTAGAGAGTTCTATGCCTATGCTATATTGAACCTCTAAAGTCTTCAACATTCCTTCCGAACCAAATTCCTATAAACTGTCAGGTTTATGCCAGCGATGGCTCCACTTACTGCTACTAAATTTCTGTTCCTTAGTTTTTTCATTGCTGTGACCTAATATCTGACAAGAAGCAGCCCAAGGGAGAATTATTTTGGTTAGTCATTTGAAGGGATAAAATCCATTATGGTGGGGAAAATGCCATGCAGTGGCTGGCTCTTCAGTAACAGAAACTTGGCAGTGGCTTGTCCATGGACCAGGAAGTGGAGGCATGAGGTAGGTTCAGATTATAAATCTCAAGGCCTACCCTAGTGAGGATCCTAAAGGTTCCATAAAAAAACCAACCAAATAAAAAAGCTTATCACTGGGGCCCAGGTGTTCAAACACACAAAGCTATGAGAGGAATTTTTATATTCATGCTGTAATAATGGTGTATTGATGCCATCCACAACTGTTGCATTGGGGTCAGCTTTTATGTCCAGTAATGTTTCCAGCATCTGATGCATGTGATTTATAACTGTTACATATTTTGATGAACTGTTCACTTTATCAAGGAAGTGACTTTATGTCTTTTAACTAATCTTGAAATCTGCTTTGCTGGATGTGAATACAGCTACATCTGCTTACTTACAGATTTCATTTGCTTAAAATAACTCTTTCTATCCTTTCACTTTCAGGCTGCTTTATCTTTGCCGTAAAGTGTGTTTATTGCAGGCAGCAAATACTTGGGTTCTGTTAGTTAATCCAACACTTTTGACAGTCTGTCTCTTTCAATTAGTGACTTGAAATCATTAGGGTTTGGAGGTACTATTCAAAACTATGAACTAACTCCTGTCATTTGTTGTAATTCTTGATTCCTTCTCCACCTGCTTTTCAGATCTAGTGAGACTGTTTCCTGGTTGCCTTTCTCTGTGTGGAGGAGTACCTCTCTGCAGAGACTGCTTAATAAATTTTATCTTATGCTCTTTATTTCTTAAGTAAGAATATACTTATCCTGTTATTATGAGGCGTAAATTTGCTGATAACAATAACCTAGGTTGATAGTTTTGGGGGTTTTGTTTTTCTTTCAGGGCTCAAAATATATCATTTTAGGCCTGCCTGGACTTCCGAGTTTCTGTTTAGGATTCCACTATTACGATGGGCTTGCTTTTCTATGCAACTTGACAGCTCTGTCCTGAAACCTTCAACAGTCTTTCATTTTTCTGTTATTTAGTGTTTTAAAGTAGATT
The DNA here is from genome assembly GCA_004025045.1 of Sigmodon hispidus. NCBI lineage: Eukaryota > Metazoa > Chordata > Mammalia > Rodentia > Cricetidae > Sigmodon > Sigmodon hispidus. The sequence goes on along the minus strand of PVIH01009666.1, from coordinate 61,186 downwards.
ACAATGGCACTAAAGTGGTGACTCAGTGATTATTAGCATTTATAGTTTGTGCTGGTTAGTTTTTCTCAATCTGTCAGAAACTAGCATCACCTGGGAAAAGGGAACATCAATGGAGCAACTGCCTCAATTAGACTGGTCTGTGGAATGTCTGTGGAGCATTTTTAACTTAATTATCAGTATAGAGAGCACTGTGGGCAGTCCCATACTTAGACAAGTGGTCCTGAATTGTATAAGAAAGCAAGCTGAGTAGGGGTGTTGGTGGTGCATGCCTTTAATCCTAACACTGGGGAGGCAGAGGCAGGAGGATCTCTGAATTCAAGGCCAGCCTGGTCTACAGAGCTAGTTCTAGGACAGCTGGGGTTACACAGAGAAACACTGTCTCAGAAAATAAAACAGAACAAACAAAACAAAACAAAAGGATGATGAAAAGGTAGAGGGAAAAGAAGGAGAAGGAAGAGGAAAGAGAAAGAAAAAAAGCAAAGGAAAAGGGAAAAAAGAAAAGCAAGAAAGCTGAGCAAACCATGGCAAGTAGGTTAATAAGCAGCATTGCATCATGGTTTCTGCATTGATTGACTTCTCTCAGAGATCAACTGTTCTCTGGAAGTGTAATGTTAACCCTTTCCTCCCCAAGTTGCTTTTGGTTATGTTGTTTATCACAGAAACAGAGAAGCAAACTAGGACCCAAGTTTAATTCTCGGCACCAACATCAGGTGGCCTTACAATCATCTACAACTCCAACTCCAGATGAGTCAAATGCCCTCTTCTGGGCAGCACAGACTCTGCACTTATAAACATACAGACACAGACACACAGACACACACACACACACTTTAAAAAACTGTATTATAGTATCTGGAGGTCATTTTTTTATTTTTTTATTTTTTATTTTTTTTTAGTTAAAAGTGCTTCAGATTCAAAAACTTCCTTTATCTGAATGTCCAGCTCCCAAAACTTGCTAAATTTTCTGTTATTATTTTATTCAATAGTCTTTGGTTTATACATTCTTCTATGTTCATGGCTCTTGGTTTGAATTTTAATTATATCCCCCAAATACCGTATGTTCTATTCCTACTCTCTACTTCTAAAAACTTACTGTTTGAATGTTCTAATTCATCTGCCATGTTTTCACACCCTGTTAATCTGGCTTTACTTGATATAATCTATTGGTGAAGTTTCCAACTAGTTTACCAACTTATTGTTTCATTTCCTAAAATTCAACTTGACTTTTTTGAGAAACTTGAGTTCCTCTTTTATATCTTTGTCTTTTTCTTAAAATCATATTCAGCTGTTTATTTTTATTCTCTTTTAATACTGGTGTTCAGTCATCTCTTCTTTGATTCCATTGATCATTCTTATAATCATTCTTTTGAAGTCTTTTTCATCTACTTCATTATCGTAAGATTAATTACTGTGGTCTTAAATTTTGGAGGGTCATGTTGCCTTGATCTTTCCTACTGCTTATGCTCTTACATTAGGATTGAGCAGGGGATGGGTCAGGCTGTTGCCTAGAAGCATTGCTCATGGTGTTCTTTCAGTTGAAACAGTTGCTACGGTGCAGACAAACTAGGTTTTGATTCTCTGACAACTGGCTATGTATGTTGGTAACCAAACACCCAATTCATGTGTTTAAGACCCAGAGACAAGGAGACAAACTGCAAGACAGCCTACAGGCCAACAGCTTGGAGGGAGTTGTTCTGGCTCTATTCATTCAGATGCTAGAGGTCAGGGGGCCAGGGGTCATCTTTCCCTCTATGGTCATCTTTTGCATCAATTTGGATTCCAGTCCATTAGCCTTAAACTAACAAAGCTTGAGTTGTTAAATAAATATTGAAAAATTTTAAATTTTAAATTTTAAAAAGAGGCCCTTCTTTTCTTCTTTTTTTTTTTTTTTAATTTTATTTATTTATTTGCCTTGGTGTTTGCCTGGAACTGAAACTACAGACAGTTGTTAGCTGCCATGTGGGTGCTGGGAATCGAACCCGGGTCCTCTGGAAGAGCAGACGGGTGCTCTTAACCGCTGAGTCATCTCTCCAGCCCAAGGCCCTTATTTTCGTGATGGCAAAATTTTATCTCATGAGTATTTGAAAGGTGCTAATTTGGAGGCCTATGAAAAGGCTCAGTGGGTAAATATACTTATTTACCACATGAAAATGAAGACTTGAGTTTGACCCCAACTTCTCATAATGGAAGAGAACTGACTATGCATCCAGTCTCTCTCTCCTCTCCCCTCCCTCCCTTCCCCCCCCCCCCCCCCCCCCCCCCCCCCCCCCCCCCCCCCCCCCCCCCCCCCCCCCCGCCCACAAATATACTTTAAAGAAAGTCTCAGAAGGCAGTAAGACTGGTTACCTCTTTCTCTGACCTCTTCAAGTGGTTGCATCTGTCTAGGAACTGATATCCTACCATGACCCACTCCTTCTGTATCAGACTCTGAAATCCAGTAATTGTCCTGAAATATGGATCCATCATTACTTGGACAAGGGAAGCTACCAGACAACTCAAGTCTCTTCCTTCCTCCTCTGTCAATAAAATGGAAAGAAAATAATGACCAAGAGAAATTCTCATGGTAAGTTAGATAATTAAACATTATATAATTAAATTGTCTTTAAGATAGTCTATGTAAACAAATTTTCCAGCAGCTCTCAAACATGATATATTTTTATACAAGTCATATTCTATTTTAATTGGTTATCTATATAAACCAAAAGAAGTATTAAAGCAAGTCATATGAGTAAAACAAATTACACTATTTTACCCTAATTCACTGCATTACACTGAAGATGTCAGTACACACAGAAGCACTGACTATAGATGGACTTTTCCATGTCACTATTGGCACACGCAGTTCATTGCTCACATTCCTTACAGTTTACTAGTTCTCAGTACAACATCTTTCTACAACACATTCTACTGCTGCTTTGTCAAGGATATTAAACAAAACACATTATTTCCAGACAACTTACTTCACATGGCAATGACTCAGAAATGAAGGACGGAATAAATTGTCCGATTACATGAAAAGGTGGCAAGCATTTCCTTGCTGCCCTTTAAAGCTATTTTCCTTTTCTTTTCAGGTTTTTGATTTTTGAGACGAGTTCTCAATGTAATCCATACTGGCCTCAAAGTTGGAATAAAGCCAAATAAATGGTCCTCCCAACTCTGCATCCCAAGTGCTAATATCACAGTTGTGCATCTTGCCACTCAAACACTGTCTTTTTCAATGAGTCTACAACTACCTTATATTAAGCCAGGAAAAATGATGAGAAACCCCTTAACTGACAGCCTTTGCAAATATAGATGTAATAGTCATTAATATAACAAATTACTATGAAAATCTAGGACCTATTTCCTGGAATGCAGGATTGCTTTAGCATTTGACAAAGTAACAATTACATATTAATAAAAGTCAATAATATTACTGTCTAGAGGCAAACTAGCAACTGACATACTTCTATATTTATTGCTAATAAAAACAAAAACCTCTTAGAAAACTAAGAAATAAAGGGAACCTTAGCAGAGGCATCTCCCAAACCCCTACAACTAATAGCATCGTTAATGATAAAAAAAAAACTGAATGCATTTCCCCTAAAAAAATGAAACAAGAATATCTGCTGTCAATACTTCTACAGCACACTGTACAAGAGGCTTGAGTCAAAATAATTAGGCAAAAAAAAAGAAAGGGCAACAGTATCAAAGAGATTAAAACTATAATAAACAGTGAAATCTCTGTATATTAAAGATCAAGGATGAGGGATAGATGACACAGTTGGTAAATGTTTGCCATGCAACCATTCAGATCCACAGCACCCACATAAAAAGCTGAGTGGCTGCCTATGAGCCCAGTGTTGGGTAGGTAGAAAGCGATGGATCCCTGGAGCTCACTAGTTAACTAGCTGAGCCAAATCTATGAGCTCCAGATTCAACGAAAGACTAGGTCGAAAGACAGGTGGAGAGTGATTGAAAATGACATCTATTGTTGATCTCCACACACATGAACAAACATGGGCATACATACACCACACTCATACACAGACACAAGAAAAAAATTAAGGAATCTGGAAAATAACAGCTAGAATAAATGAGTAAGAATACAGGAACTCAATATATAACAAGTATGCAATAAGCCTGAAAATGAAGTTAAGAAAACATTGAAACCACAGAAATATCTAAGAATGCCTTAAATGTACTCAGGAGATTTAGTACATTCAGTGAAAACCTTGTGAAGTCTGTATCCACTGCTGACAAATGAAGGAAGACCAGAATAAATGGCTTTTTCTCTAAATCGATCTACAGATTCAACATACTCAAAAAAAAAAAAAAAAAACATTCCAGTAGGCCTTTTGGTTGTGAACCCCAGAAATATAACTAACTCAGAATACCCAGAACAATGTCAAAGACCAAGATGTACAGTTAAATGTCTCAAGTTTAAAGTTTATGAAGAACTACAGCACTTAAGATACTGCAGCATGAAGAACTGACATAAGCACAATGGAATAAAATAGTAAAAATAAACTTTTGGCATTTACAAGTGATATTTCATAAAAACACCAAGGCAACTTAATGGAGAAATGAAAGCCTTTTAAGCAACAATGCTGCAGCTATTTAATATTCATACACAAAAGAGAAAAGTGACCTCTCTCTCAACCTCCTATTCTTTCTTTCTCCCCCTCTCTTAGACTCTTACCCTCTCTCTCTCTCTCTCTCTCTCACACACACACACACACACAGTGGGATTATGTGTTACATTTTAAATAATTGTCCTGCCTATGGTTTTAATAAAAAGCTGATTGGCTGAAGGCAGACAGGAAGTGTGGGTGAAGCTACTAGACTGGGAAGATCTCAGAGCAGAGCAGACACCAGACACAGATAGATGCCACAGGGATGCGATAGAGGCATGACAAGGAGATGGCAGCAGAGGAAAGAAGCTGAAATGCTGCTCTGAGAAAAGGTACAGAGCTGCATGGCTGAACAGGATAAGAAAGATGGGTTAGTTTAAGACTAGAGAACTAGCAAGTTATATGCCTGGGCTCTAGGTCTTATATGCCTGGGCTCTAGGTCAATCAGCAGAAAAATAATATAAGCCTGTGTGTGATTATTTGAGGCTAAGTGGGGATGAGAGTGGGACCAAACCTCTGGTTCTGGCCCGGAAAGTCCAGGCCAGAAAATTCATACAACACAAACACACAAACACAAAAACAGACAAACATACATACACAGATTCATTCAAAGTAGATTGAAGACCTAAATTCTAAGAACTAAAACTACAAAAGTTCTATAAAACAAAACACAGAAAAATGAGCCTGTGACCTTGAGTTGGGCAAACAGTTCTTAAATATGATATAAGAACATGACACATAAAAATACATTAAATTATACTTCAAAATTTTTAAATTAGTGTTTCAAAAGACAAAAGGATGGAGAGACAAGATAAAGTTAAAAAAAAATTTAAATCATGTAGGATTAAAGGAACTTGCACCCAGAACACACACAGAAGTCTTAGAACTTAACAAAAACAGGAAACAAGTTAGAGAAATGTAAAGGAAAAACACAATGAACTACTACCATTTCCTATGCCCCTGGGTGATCATAAGACAGATATGGTGCTGGTAAGAATGCAGATGAACCAACATCCTCACCCATGCCAAGAAAGAAAATGTGGCCCAGCTGTAATTAGTATGGCAGAAATGAAGCTATTCTAAAGAGAGACACATGTGTCTCTACCTGATTATCAGACTGTTGAAACAATGGACCCCAAGCAAATAGAAATTTCCCTAGGAATCTTAAACTAGAAGAAGGTGAGCTTGATTCCCAGAAAGAGATATCACATAATTCTAACACTTGTCAGACACCTTACAGGATAAGACTGAAGCCTGGCAGTGATGGGTCAGTACTGGATGGGACCACATCTTGACCAGGACTGCTTAGATGTGCACATCTTTGGCCTCTACTTATCTTTGATCTCACATTAGGACCCAGTCAGATGGACTTGAGGGGTCACTGGATCTCTTTGCCTTTCTTTTCAATGTGGCCACACTGAGTAAATCGCCTTTTCCTGATTTTTACTTTTTTTTTTTTTAAAGATTTATTTATTTATTATGCATACAGTTTTACAGAAGAGGGCACCAGACCTCATCATAGATGGTTGTGAGCCACCATGTGGTTTTGCTGGGAATTGAACTCAGGTCCTCTGGAAGAACAGTCAGTGCTCTTAACCTCTGAGCCATCTCTCCAGCCCCCTGATTTTTACTTTTAATTTGACTCTTTATTGGCTTGTTGAGGAGGGGTGGCTGGACCAGACTTGGGGCACAAGTTGTGATCTCCAAGTTGAATAACACAGCGACTCCAGGGTATGGTTTGGTTGTTCCTTTCAAGATGGACACAGACATGCCACATAACCAAGTAACTTAAAATCATGACTTCCAAAACACACTTGTGTAAATTTTCATAGCAGCACACTCTGCAATAGCCCCCATGTGGAAACACCTAATGGTCCATCAACAGGTAAGTAGATAGATAAACTGATTTACAAACAATGAGATGCAACTTTTAGAAATACTTATAACATGTATGAACTTTATAAACACTATGGTAAATGAAAGAAGCCACAGACAAAAGACTACATACTGTGTGATTCAAGTTATATGAACTATTTTGAAAAGGCATATCTATGGAGACAGAAAGTAGTCTAGTGAATTGGTGCTAAGACACAGGCAGAGCTGTGCAAGTTCAAGAACAGCCTGGTCTACAAAGCAAGCTCCAAGCCAGCCAGGACTGCATAGAGAAACCCTGTCTCAAGTACCTGTTCCTCCGCCCCTCCCCAGCTTTTGGGGTGATGAAAATTTTTTAACACTAGACTGTGGGGACTGGGGATATGGCTTGAGGGCAAAAGTCTTGCTGTATAGACCCGATAATGTGAGTTCAGGCCACTGGAATCAAGTAAAAACGGGTAAAGTAGTGTAAGCATCTCAATCTCCAAGCACCCCTCCAGGTTACTGGGTCAAAAACAGAAAGGCTCAGAAGCCTGCAGGCCAGCTTGCCTGTTTCCACAGCAATGAACAAGAGGAGGATTATTCAAGGTGAAAGGCAGAGGACAACATGCAAGGTTGTTCTCAGATCTTTACACAGGTGACACTGCATGTGTATGACCATAATCACAACCAAAAAAATCTAGGCTGTCTATTACTGCCATCAGTACGCTCAGTGTGCACCCCACCTCAGCTAATGGCTTAAAATCCACACATTAAAAGTGTTAGCGAAACAGGCTCAGTACTTCTAAAGCCTTTTGTGCATGGAGAAACTGGGGCTCAATCCCAATAAAATGAGAACACTCACTGTTAAAGAGGAGAGGGGAAACTGCATCAGGATGTAAAAGAAATGAAAAACTTAATTAACTAAAAAGTGGAGAAAATTATTGGCTACTTTATCTGAATTCTTGATCTTCAATTATTTTCTTAGGGTCACAATTTAGTATGACTCAGAAAGCATTTAAGCTAAAACAAATTTGCCTGAATTAGAAAAACAGCAACATTAGAGAGGGTGCCTTGTACAAATTAGGATCAAGTATCACTTCAGTCAGGGATGGACCCACGTCCTAGAAATACGGAGGGCTTTACTAAGTGGGAAAGTCTGCCATTGCATTCTGCCAGCAGCGTCTGAGCCAGTAGACTGGACAGTCACTCTGCGGTGTGCCTGCTGGCATGACAGTGCTGTGACGAACACACAGCTAAGATGGATGCTAGTGTAAACAGTGGGCAGCCAAAGTGGGCTGCTGTGCTATGCTTAAGAATCATTTTAGTTACCTTGCAGGACCACAGAGAGACGCTGGCTTTCTAGTATGTACACAAGTTCTGCTGAGTGTTGAAGGAAAGCCCTGGAAAGAAAAAGGAAAAACATTGTTAAATATCAATTTTCTACCATGTACACATACATGTCTTTGCCTGCTGAGCATCCTGTCCACCTGCATAAAAAGTGTTTAACATCAAGCAACTCATCATCCGCTATTTTTATACATGCTTTCAACTTTTATAAATTTCTTTGGTATTGAGAAGAATGATTCTTCATCAACCTAATATTTTAAAAGAGGCTGGTATCTGAAGAGATGGCTCAGCAGTTAAGAACAGTGGCAGCTGTTCCAGAGGACCTGGGTTCAGTTCCCAGCACCCACATGGCAGCTCGTTCCAGAAGATCTGACACCTTCACACAGACATGCAGGCAAAACATCAATGCATATAAAAAAATGAATAAATCATTAAAAGTATGAGGGCCGAGAGATGGCTCAGTGGTTAAGAGCACTAACTGCTCTTCCAGAGGACCTGAGTTTAATTCTTACCAAGCACGTGGTGGCTCACAACCATCTGTATTGAGATCTGGCACCCTCCTCTGACCTGCAGGCATACATGTAGGCAGAACACTATATATAATAAAGTCTTAAAAAATATTCACTTAAAATTTTTTTTTTTTTTTTAAAAAAGGCTGAATCAAGTTGTGGTTGTCAGAAGGCATACATTAGGTGAAGACTAGAGAGAAGGTGGAAGTATAATAGATACTAATGAGATGTATAGATTTAGTTCTGGTTTGGATGCTGCACTCCAGTTGGATAAGCAGTTACCCTGAGGGATGCACGTGGCTCTCTATACTATCTGAGCTTATAATTATTTCAAAATAAAAAGTTAGAAAGGTTGACAAACCTGACATATTCTAACCACCGAGTATTTTCCAATGAAGACAACCATTTTTCCTCAGTCTCTTCAAAAGGCTCTGTAACACATACATAGTGCCGATAAGCTCCTTAAACTTAGTTTTACACAATAAACATGAGAGTTAAGCTATATCCCACACATAATGAACAATTAGCTTTGAGGGAGTAGCACACGTTTTTACATCAGTAAAAACTTAGGAAGACATGTTCTGATTCTTGTTTAAGACAGTATCTTGCCACAAAGCCCAGTAAAAACTCTGGGTTCTCTTGTTTCACCCTCTCAAATGGACCATATCAGTGGTCACAGATATGGGCCACTGACCATGGTAACATGTTACAGTTCTATAAGAAAGCAGATGGAAATACTCCCATAGGTCCTGCTTTCTACCTGATGGCCCTTTCAAGGAAATCCTAGCAAGTACAGCTAACTGTGCCCTGAGAGCTGGTAACTCCTGGCCCCCCAGAAAGCAATGCCTAGACTAGGGCCCACTTTACAGCATTGCTGCTCCATGTCCCATCTCTCCCCACTTCTTGTCACCTTCATAGCTGCCAATGTCACCTCTACGTGCATAGAGCCCTGGAGTCAAATACTGCCCTGCCCAGAGTGTACACAACCATTCAAGGCCCCATTCTTGCTAAGCACTCCTACCCTAACAATGCTGACTCATCATCCAAGACCTGACACAAAGCCAATTCTCCCCATGCTCAGGGGAGGAGACTGGGTTTCTCTCTAAGAGGGCCCACTCTAATCCAAAGATGCTTTCCTAAGACATCCTGCTCAGAGCAGTGTAACCACCTAGTCTACTTAGAATAGAGCACTAAGTTACACATACACATGCTGAGCTGAGGCACTGATCTTGACATCTAAGCTCGTGCACTGAAATCTCCATCTGCAGTAAATCGTTCTTTAATGCAGTCTATATCCTTCATAATCTGGAGGACATTCAGCAGGTTTGGTATTTTTTCTCTCCCAAACCTAATGAGGTTAAGACTTAATTTTCTAGAGGTTAATCTCTCCTTAGACGTATCTACTATATCTTTAAGGAACATCACTTTTCCTGATAGTTCCTACATCACCCTTTATTCCCATTCATTATATGCCTGTACAAAATAAAAATGTCATTACCATTTACACACAGCTGCTTAAGTTTTACAAATGCTGCTTGTATTTCTTGGATATTGGGCAAGGTCTTATCCAGATCTGACTTGTAAACATCACTTCTCTGTGGATGACTTTTAGTTATTGCATTGCAAATCCTAGTAAAAACAAAATATTTAGTATCTGTTCATCTATTTCAAGACAAAACATTTACATTCAGAAGACTTTTATACTTTCTGAGCTGATTATATAATGGCATCATCCTATGAGACCTAGTGAGGAAGACGGGCAGTAATCGAACTTCTTTCACATATAAATCAAATGGAAAGCTGTGAAGAAAAACCAGAGAATGTCTGACAGTGAGGCCTCAACTCCATATAAGGCACCTCAGTACTGAGATGGATGAGGGCCAAATCGATGGAGTACAGAGTGTTCATGGAGGAGCATTTAGCAGGTGACCCAGGAGGGAAAAGACCCTGTTAAATGAAAATGATAGCACCTATAACACACTAGGGATGAAGCTGCAGAGGCAATATGTAGGTTTATAAGATTCTGAAAAATTGTCAAAAACATGAGGGGTTACAGATAAAGCAAAGAAAGGGGAAGGCATTAAACTGGGGAGCACTGCAGATATTTGTTAGGTATTTAATAAATCCTGGGATATCAGAGAGGCCACACAGTCAAATCCTAGGCAGACAGCTCAGGAAATCTTTGATCCTTGAATACAATGATATACAGCTGAGAGTCAATCACATACACCTTTAATTACAGCACAGGGAAAGCTGGGGGAGTGGTGACCAATAACCTTAATCCCATAACTCCAGAGACAGAACTTCTTCTGTTTCTATCAGTTCAAGGCTACACATCTTTAATCCTAACCTGGATGGGATAGAGTATATAAGGGCTGAGAAACCTAGCAGAGAGAAGAGACTGGCAGAAGAGACAAGCAGAAGCGACCAGGAGCGAGGCTGAGGAAGTTGCAAGACAGATGGGTGAGAACTGACTGTGGTGCTTCCTCTCTCAGATATTTCATCCTTCCCCGAATATTTGGCTCAGAGTCTTCTTTGATTACAACCCAAATCCATGCTACTACAGAGCATGGTGGCCATATCCTTGAGTTCTATTTTAGATATGAAGTTTAAAGGGCCTTGAAGATGTCTACATGGAAAATGTCAAGCTAAAGATAATATTAATGTATTGTTACTCAAGCCATGGCCTTTAGTGATCTTTCATAGAAAGAAACATGGATTAGAAGGAGGAAGAATCCTCAAACTTCAGGTGATGTTTAGAGATAACAGAATAGGCCTGGAGATGGCACAGAACCAGTAAGGACCAAGGGCAGCAGTGGAGAACCCAGGTCATTGAGAACTGTGAGAACCAGGTCAACTGGGTGCCTGTGGCTATGAGTGAACCTGTGAGAAGCTTCCTGCCAGTGATAGAGAGGTTATTGCTGACTTTAGCAGACAGTGCCAAACTAGTTTGTGTGAACCCCTTAAAAACATTTTGTGAACTATTCTGACTTCAAAGACCTAAATAAGACACATGAAATTGTCTTATTTATCCTCAAGTGTCCCAAGTGGAAATCTCTATACTTTCAAAGTATGTTAAAGACAAGTGTTTATCAAAGAAGGATGATTTTAGTATATTCATTCTTTTCAAAACTGTAATCCTTGTATAGAATGTGTGGTGACACCAGCTATTTCCAGTTGTAAAGGGGTTTATTGTTCTTGTTTACTATAGCATCCACTGATGACCACCCTTTCTCACTCACCTCTGCTCAATCTTCCTCTGTTGCAGCACATCTCTGATGAGGGCCATTCGCACAAGAGCACTGCCATTAGAGTGGCTCCAGCACCAGAACTAGGAGACAGGCAGAATCAATCCTCACTTAGCTGGATACAAACAGTGGACATTAGCATCAATGACATCTAACAGAAGGCACTTACTGGCATCCTTCTTCCAACAAAAGAATGGGAAAAGATCTTCAGGTCTTGGTCTGCTAATGAACTTGGCACAACAAAGTATTCTGGAAGGCTAGATGGGAGAAAAAGAGGACACACATGAATCCAGTTCTCACCATGTTAACTGATGCTCTATTCATGGTAGCTCAACGTCAATTAAGAAAAATGCCCCACCAGACTGGCCTATGGGCAAGACTGTGGGACATTTTCTTAATTGACAATTGATGTGGGAGAGCCCACTCACTATAGGTAGTGCCAATCCTGGGGTAGTAATCCTAGAAAAAAGAAAGCAGACTGAGCAAACCACGGGGATCAAGCCAGCAAGCATGGCCTCTGCCTCCAGGTTCCTGCTTTGTTTGAGTTCTTGCCCTGACTTTCTTCAGTGAAGAAAAGTGATGTGGAAGTGTAAGCAAAATAAACCTTTCTTTCCAAGTTGCTTATGGTCATGGTGCTTTATCATAGCAACAGTAACACTAACTAAGATATGGCCCATCATCTGATAACTAGATAATTAAAATGTGGTTTACATACACAGTTGAATTTTATTTAGCAGTAAAAGAAAATGAAATCATGACATTTGCATAAAAATAATGGAGCTGGAAATCATCCTGTTAAACAACACAAGCCAGACTTAAAAAGATAAATACTACATTTTCTTTCCTATGTTGAACCTAGATTTGAATTATGAGGAGTGGATGTTTGTGAAGGTCATAAAACGAGGAGGGGACATGAGAGGGAGGGGGAAGAGGGAAAGGGAATGGAATGCATCGGCCATGGAAGCACGAAGGCACTTGAGGGTGGAGACCATCAAGGGGGACAGAAGGAACAGGAGAGGAATGTGGGAGCTGAGGATGAACTGGAACAAAATATAATGGCACAAATGTAAGAAAATAACAGTATAAAGTCCATTATTTTTTATATTAATAACTTAGTTTCTTTTTTTAAAAAATAATTTAATTTCAAATAGGATCTGGAAAACAACTCAGTGGGGAAGGCCTCTGCCACTGAAGCATGAAGACCTGAGTTTGACTCCAGAACCCATGTACAAAGTTGGCATGGTAGCATCTGTTTCCAATTCTGGGGAGGCAGAGGCATGGAGATTCCTGAAGCTCACCGACCAGCCAGTGAAATAGCATGCTCTATCTTGAAATAAAATGATGCACAAAGTCTAGGGAAAGGTACCTCCAGATGCATACATATACTCCACACCACAACTGATTTTTTAAAAAGGAAGAAAAAGTTCCATACTTAAAACACAATGTGCTCTGTGAACCTCATAAATGTGTGCGACACATTTATCTCCTCTTAATGTGCACCCCACTTAGCTGGATGGAATCATGGGAGGTACTGATAATCCCCTCAGTTATATGTATGATGTGATCAATTCTCATAAATCAAAATTTGAACACAAGAATAATATAGAACAATATAAAGTATTTTCCAGAATGACTATTAAATACATGTGTACTCTCTAGGAAACATCTTCACTTATGTATCCATGTCTTGACAGGCTGTGGGAAAGAAGATGGCAGGCAAACAAAATGAAAGCCTGTGTGGTGGTCTGAGTAAGAATGGCCCCTATAGCCCATATATGTGAGTGCTTAGTCATCAGGAGCGAGTGGCACTACTTGAGAAAGATTAGGAGGTGTGGGTTTGTTGGAGGAGGTGTGTCACTGGAGTGGGTGTTGAGATTTCAAAAAGCCCACACTCCAGCCAGTGTGCTCTCTCTGCCTACAGATGAGGATGTAGCTCTCAGCTATTGTCCTGCTGCACGCTGCCATGCTCCTACCATAATGACAATGGACTAAGCCTCTGAAACTGTTAGGCAGCCCTCAGTTAAAGCCTTTATCTTACAAGAGTTGCCTTCATCATGGTGTCTCCCCTTGCACTCCTCTTCTACCCTCACTACCCAGACACTCATCAGACCACAGCTACTGGTGGGTCAGCTCACTGCTCTTTACACATCCTTTCTGATTTCCTCCACACAGCCTAGCAGGTACACAGAGGAAGGCCTAGCCGGGCTGTGCCAATGGCTTCTCAGAACATACACTGGAAAGTTCACTGGAAAGGTGAAATCCAAAGGATAGCAAAAGAAGCTGAAAACAACATGATCCAGAGTACCTTTACCAGACCTGTGCACTGACTAGTTCCTTATAGAGGATCAACCAGTGATAACATGACAGCATAATTTTTCCCCCAAGAGAAATAAGCCAATGAAAATTTCATTGGTCTCAAAGCAGTCTCAAAACTACACTAATACTAAATTATATTAAACAAACAAACAAAAAATTCCTGGTCACTTTTAAAGAATTGCAGGGCAACAGCTCACTATTATAAAAAGTGCTGAGTAAAAGATTTTATTTATTTATATTTATATTAACATAAACTATAGTTGATGATACTCAGAGCTGATGGGTAAATTATGCTAGGAAGCAGAAAGATGGCAGCATTAGGATATAACCAAAAGTAAACTTTGATGGAATAACAGAGCCAGGTAGCCATCCACCCTCTTCATGGAAACTATTCTGGGACACTGAAACTGTAGTATCAAAAATGGAACTTTTCACTAGGCAGATTAGGCAGACAGCCCTCAGGCCTGTCAGTCACTCAGCACTGTAAGTACACACACAGATACAGTGAGTTACTCAGAGAGAATGAGAAAGTACATACATACATACATACATAGCAAGCTAGAGATTAGATGGGACGCATAGGGGGCAGCACGTCTGATGAAGCATTCTTGTAAAAACCCTGAGTCTGGACCTAATTACTCCTGGGGATGCAGAAGAACATGTTAAAGGGCAGCTCAGAGACAAACCTTAGAAGGTGGGAAATCCCACAGAACATTCCCTTGGTTTTGTCTGTAAATGTGTAAGTATAACAGAGGTAGGACTAGAACATTGTACATTAAAGACATGGGACACATCACTCAAATTAAGTGTAAAACATTCTTGAATTTTAAATCAACTTTATAAGACAGTTAAGAAAATTGCAAACAAATACTCACTAGTTAACTACCAATAATAAAAGATTACTGTCAATATCTTTTAAATCCTATGGATGGCATGCTTATATTACAAAGTCCTCAATTTTAAAATAAAATATTCTTTAAATCCTGTTTAAAACAGGTATTAATCATAACTGGCAAGCTTATCAATGAGAGTAGAGTTGGATACTTACCGATGTCTTTTCCAGGGGTGTGTGTGTGTGTGTGTGCGCAAATCAGACTTACCAAGTAGATATCATGTAGCCCTCATTGATGGAGCAAACTCTCCACCCAGAAGCAGCTGTCCTCTTGATCTCCCTGTCCCAATCTGAGTAAGTTTCAAACAGTGGTGTCCTGTGGCCGCTGCTGCTGCCAGCTCCACTCCATAGTCCCCCACCTCCTGCAGGTACGCCATTAACTTTGTTGGCTATGGGAGAAGAAATAGTAATGTTGTTGGACTACCCTTCTCAGCCAGCATTTGTTTGCTTCTGCCTTCTGTCACATGCATGCTCTGAGGTATGATGTCCTGCCTCATCTTTCCTGTGTCTCTTCACTTGCTCTGTGCCCAGCTCTTGCCTGCTGTACAGATGCCTTTGACTTTCCTGGTCCTCTGCTTTTTCTCCTCTGTGCTTGCAGGTGAGCAGGCCAACCTGATTTTGAAGACTTTCATGCTATTCCACTGGCTACGAATGCTGCCATGCCACACACTGCTCTTTTGTTTTCCTTCTAGGCACTTCCTCATATAATGAACAATGTCTGCCTGCCACCCATTTTTGACTCCATTTGCTGTCCTTATTTTTAAGTTATCTCCCATTCTTCCCAATTTAAGGAAAATATTTCTGAGCCTCAAGTATCTCAGTGTTCCAAACTAAGAGGTAAGTCCGTCATCTGCTTACTTTCTCTACCCTGGGGTAGGAAGCTCATGGATTCAACCAACAGTTTTTGTTTTTCTAGCATCATGTTTGCATCTGTCCAGTAGATGATTCTTGGCTGTGTATAGCTACTCTGTTTGAGAAGCTGACAGAGCTACTTGAGGGTCACTAGCAGCCACAGCACTATCCCACATGGTGACTCTGGAGGTTGGCCTGGACTTCACTTCCTTAGCAAGGAGTGTTTCCAAAGACAGGAGCATGCGTACAGCCTAGGAGCACCTGAGAGACAAGAGAAGAGCTGCGCCAGCCAGGGGTGTGCCTTGGGGTGATGACATAACTCCTCCTGTCCAGTGTCTCACTGCCACAAGTTTAAATGGCAGCTCCTAGGCTGACATTCCTGACCTGATGCTGTACTATACTGAAACCAATGGCGTTTTCACATAAAATAATGGTTTCATGATACTGGCTTCTCACTCCTACCTTTCAATGATGCTCTTTTTCTAAAAGAATCAAATCTAAACGGCTTCTTTGGGCCATAGACATCCCTCACATAACCATTTATTTACCATTGTTTCCAACTTTCTTTCCTGTAGCCATGCAAAGATGTCTAATTGTTACACGAATGTGCTATACCCCGTTCTCAATGGTTAATTGTGAATTACTTAAAAGTGAATTATTAACTCTGCATAAGACAAATATTTTTGAAGAACTTACGATGAACTATTAAGGTCCAAGAACAGAAAGGTAAGTTTTCTATTATTCTGAAAGCTGTAGCAAGACAGTAGGAAGTGGGTGTATTATGAGCATATATGTATATATGTGTATATATGTATTATATAGCAGAATACACTATATACGATAAAGATGCATAAAGTGATGAGTAAGAAAGCTATCCTGACTTGACATAATCTGAACAGAGTTCTGAGGAAAGCATTAAAAGTTGCCAGGTAGCTGGTGAGAAGGAGGTGGGCATGCTGAGCAGAGAATGAGGTGACGGTAAAGCTTCGAGGACTCCACACAATTAGAACAGGAAAGCCAGACATGGTGCAGGAGCAGCTATAAATTACATGAGGCCTAGACTTTAGATCACTCACCAGCCACAGTGGACATTTACATATAAACTAAAACAAAAATTAAATAAAACTACTGTCAGTCATTCAGGTACACTAAGGACAATTCAAGTGCTTAATAGCCACATAGAGCTGGTGGGTACTCCACATGATGGTACAGAAAAAGGGAGCTAGATCACCAAGGGTCTGACATGCTGTGTTAGGAATTCTGAATTTTACCCCTTACAAGGCTCTAATTTAGAATTAGCCAGTGAATCTGATTTTAACAGGGTCTGACAAAAATTATACTGCTAATTAGCTCATATCCTCATAACCACTTCAGTTCCTTCTCTATGGGACATAACACCTAGAAAGTATGCTGGCCAACTCACAGGACTGGCAGGTGACTAACAATACAGTGTTCAAAAAAGCAGTAAGCAGCTCATCATATTACTAAATATAAAGAGAAGAAAACCATATGACCAGTTCAGTAAGTACAGAAAAACCTCCAGTAGGGCTCAATGCCTGTTTTTGATATTTTAAGACAACTTTTCCAACTTAAAGAGTATTTTTCCAGAACCTTCAGTAAACAGCATTAACATTAAAACCAAAGGCAGAAATGGTGCCTTCTAGCCAGCACTGCTATTACTCATCCATGTACCACAGACTCTGACACTTAACAGGACAGCTATCACAGAACATGTATATAAAGAACATGCTCATTTGTGGGGGTTAGCACTTCGGCAGCAATCCCCAAATGAGTTCATGTTTAGTTTCTAAATTTGAGATTATTTCTCTAGATCCACTTATGAGTAGACTTATTTTCTGAACATAACATGAGAGCATTCTGGGATCCTATATAGGTGTGCTATTTTGCAGGTTTCTCTTGTTCATTTCATAACAGCCTTGACTGATGACACTGTCATCAGCTCTGTGACTTCTTTGGAGGCAGTTCATTATGCAATGGAAATGGATAAGTAATCTGACTTCACTGACTGCAAATTCTGGCACTTCCTAAAAAGCCCAAAGGCCTGCTTTATCCGTAGACCACTCAGAAGGATTGCAGCAGCAAGCTGGTCAAACCGAGTCATCTTAGGAGACCTGGATTTCCTGATGGCTACCTCACAGGTTTTACACATAGCTCTTCAACAGACTAAATGAACCTAGGCACTAGGCATCCTTGACTCTGGCATTTTGTATGGTATTTTATATATCTAGTCCTAGAATGTGACATTATTTTAGAGCTTGTATGCAATTGACCTCCCCTCCCCCACTGACATTCAGAATGACCCATGTAGCAAGAAAGATAGTAAGAATGGTCTATATATGCAAAGAAAGCCTACTTACTGTGATGGTACTGTGGGAATTAGAAGTCACAAAGAAGGGTAAAGAAGGTAACCTCAAAGTATTGAGGTTGTTCTTAGCAGAGACTCTGACCTGAGAGCCTGTGAGGAAGCCAACATGGCCATTTCTACAATGATTCTGCAGCTTTGGCAGCGAGCATTCAAGAGACAAAATTGATCACATCATCTATAGTCACACTGAGAACTCTAGAAGCGCCGAAGCAACAAACTGACAATCCTACACCGTTTCCAAATAATTGCATACTACATATTTTTCAAATAGGCATTTGAAATGAATTCTAAAAGACCAATTTAAGACCTATATTACTAAAAGGTATACACCTAATAAAGTTCACTAAAAATGTACATGCTTTAATGGGACAATTTTGGAATACAGCAGTATTTTTAGGTGTTTGTATGCAGCAACTGTTCCAAAGCCTGTGGAGCTGCACACTGCCCAGTACCTCAGGATACTCACTAAAGTGTGTGGATGGCTACTGATCCTTTCAGAAATGGCTCTCAATCATCTGATGCTGAACACAAAAAAAATAATCTCACACTACCTAATAGGAGAGTCTTCAGATCCTATTTGTGGGAACACCTTTATCACCTACCTGCCTGAAAAAGGGGCTTCTTTAATCCAGCCAGTGAGTCAAGGTGCCATCCAGAGGTTCAAGAGGGTAACTGAGCATCTTTCACTCACAAATTAGTGAACTGTGACTGCAGTGTAAGCAAATTTCAGGCTTCTTTTGATCTTAGGGATGCAGTTTATGCTTCTGTAACAGCATGGAAGGATATTAAAGGATGTTACCCTATGAGGAAACTGAGTAAAAGTTTGGCCAGAACTATGTTTATAAAGAATTTGCTGAAGGAGGAGAAGTGAGAAGGATGTATTATTAAAAAGTACTCCTGGATATTTTAAGTAATTATAAACCATCCAATTATATCAGCCAGTTATAAGAAAATAAGAGGGACAAGTTTATAAGACAACATGAAGTACTTCAGGTTTTATAGATTGAAGATGCCCACAAGAAATGAAGGAGGTAGGATCCAAGAGTAATTTATACAGGTGTCAGGTCACCAACTGCATAGGTGACTGGACTTGGCAAGCCCAAGACATCTTGCTTTTGCAAAGGCAATACTTAGCCACCAAATCATTCCTATCAGAAAAAAAAGCAGCATGAAGAAATTATCTGTGTCACAAGCAAATTGAAGCAAGCTCCCAAGACTGACTGGAAATTTTCATACAATACAAGCTGTTGTCTTGAACAGGGTATCTCACTAATGAGTTTGGTGATCATTGCTCTGGAACTGACACTCAAGGATTCAGGTTATGTTTTCAGATAGGAAGGAAGCAAGTTTATATAAAATAGCAACTTCAAAAATAACTATGTTGCTTAATACTAAATTATAATTACTGGACATATGGATAAAAAATTAAGCCACAAATATTATGTTATCTAATATCTATGAAGTAGAAAAATGAAGTTGTTCTGAGACATTATTTTCTCTATGTATTATCTCTAGAGTTGATAAGTATCTTTCAAAATAATGAAGATGTTCTTAAAGCATCTGTGTCCCAAGTGCTAATGCCACATTTATATGCAATGACACCACAGTGGACTAAAATGTGCCTGTATCATAATTTATGTAAATTATTACCTCGTGTTTTAAGGTAAGAAATATAAAGGTTTAATACTATTAGTTATCTATAAGCCTTAGCCCAGTGGTTCTCAATCTTCCTAATGCTGGGATCCTTTAATCTGGTTACTAATGTTGTGGTGACCCACAACCATAAAACCATTTCCACTGTTACTTCATAACTGTAATTTTGCTAATGTTATGAATCATGATGTAAATAATTTTGGAGACAGAGATTTGGCAAAGGGGTCATGACCCACAGGTTGAGTATCACTCCCCTGGACCATGCTGGGATAAATGGATTTTTCATTAATTTTTCTTCCTTGAACCGTGGTGGAATGTGCACTTCTGGCAGCTGCCATTGTGCAGTAACCAACCCATGAGGAGGCTAACAGGAGACAAGCTGCCTCTGTTAGGAACTACATTATCTAGAACATGCTATTGAAAACAGACTTACATGATCAACTCTAAGTTTTTTCTTGATTATATCATATCTAACAGATATGAGGACAAAATTAATTACTACAACATTAGCTATGATATATCTATTTTCTTTGACAAATGCTCATTTTCTTTCCAATAGTCTTATTCAGAACAGAAAGTCAGTATTTTGAAAATCTTACTGAAGTTTTCAAAAAGGTTTTTAATCATTTCAGTATTTATGTAGAATCCCATTTTGCCATAATTTTGTGGTTTTAAACAATCTTTTGGTTTTCTGCCAGTTTTAAATTTTGAGCTACCAAATAAAGTATTGGGAGATAAACTGAGCATAAAATACAAACCAGTGCCTACAGGTAAAGGGTGTTTTGACCCCTACAAGCTAGGGCTCATGGCTGCCTGGTCACTTCCCACTGACATACAGTGGCTTTTTTAGTGCATGGTGTTTATTTCCTACCAGCTATGAAGCTAATAACTCTATATTCACTAGAACTCTAAGAAACATACAAATAAAATGGACACATGTAAAGTTAGTCACAATACTTAGTATTTTCATATTTACCTGAATTGTGGTATTTTTTCCCAACATATTCAAATGCAAAGAGTAGCTGGAGGTCTGTTGGCTGGGAGTAATGAGCTATTGCAAGGCATACCTAGGAAAAATTCTACATTTAGAATTTGAATTTAACACACTTAGTTAAATGAAATTTACAATAAGGCCTTGGACACTGGGAGAGTCATCCTGGGGCAATGATTACAGATACTATTTCCATGCTTTTCTGTTGATCTGGAATATGAAAGAACTATTTAAGGCCAAGTATCTCATTCATTGTTGTGCCTCCAAGACACTATTTAATCTTTAGTTAGTTCACAGTAAGAACTGTATTTGCTAAGTTCAACTTTTAAATGAAATAATTTTATCTGTAAATAAAACTTGAAAGCTAAAGAAGCTTTCTCCAAAAACATAGTAATAACATATCCACTCAACAACAACTAAACCCAGAGTTTCAATTTTAGTGAGTTTAAAAAATCTTCAGGGTTAAAAAATATGTATCTAGACTACAGCCACACAAAATTAAAATTAGGAGTATCTCTATCTGGATGCAGATGAAGATATGGCTGGCACATAAGTACACTTTAAAAAGCACTGCAGTGAAAGGGTCAAGACTAGAAAAGCATGAGCTAGCAAACCAACAGATCATGACCTGAGGCGTAGACTACTGAGTGCTTGCCATGACCTGTGTGAATTGGTTCCTTCCTCATAGCTTTGACCTTCTCATCTGTAAAATGATGGAAACACATGAACTGTTTTAAGTACTAACAACTGAGCATGCCCAGCCTTCAAAGGAGCTCTCTATATAGAAACACTACTATTCACAAAGGCTATTGAATGGAATTAAGGACAGTGTTCTATGCTAACAAGCCATGGGCAAGACTGAGGAAGAAAACAGCCCTAAGTGAACAATGAGAAAAAAAAAAAAAGATATCTAAGACATGTGTAGAACAAGAAAGATGGATGGTCTTTCTTAAAGTGGTTTATATGGTTTATACTTAGAGGTGAAGCATAAACCAGAATGATATACTTTTGACAATGAGCAAGAAGAAAAGGCCATTGTTAGCTCATTTCACATCAGTGGTGTTTGATACAAATTTCATTAACCACTAAGTATCTGTCATCTTGTTGCTTAAACTGTATTTTAGAATATCTTCCAGATAATTACATTTCCTATCATAAAAAAGTTAAAGCATAAACCAAAGACTCACAACTTATCACTAGATTTTAATGAAAGGAAAAGCTTCCTAAAACTTTTATTGCCTTGATTTCTCAGTGCCTAACTACAGAGTATCCTGTAAGAGTCCTATTTACAACTTTATAAAACTACCTATATTCCTCTTTGCAATTTCTATTATGCACACCAACCTGTGTGCTGTTTAGTGGGACAGGGCCTAGACTCACTGGGAGACAAGCCTCTGGACATGTCCTGACTAGGTTAATGGATATGGGAAGGTCCATGTAAGCTGTGGCAGGTCCCTCAGTCAGGGGACCCTGGACTGTGTAAGTGGGAAGACAAGCTTCTCTGTTCTTGTTCCTGTGGTGTGATGTGCCTCTGACCCAGAACTGTGAGCTCTAACCCCACTCCCTTAAGCTGCTTTGGTCAAAGTACTTTATCACAACAGGAGGAGAAACTATGAGTCTTCCTTGAAGGACTTCAAGCAGCAAAAGTTGTCAATCTATGCCTTGACATGGTCTGCATCACCATGTTTACTTCATACATACACTTGCTGCACTTTCCATGACTGCTCTATTGTGCTATGCAGCTGTAACTACATCCTGAAGCCATACATGTTTTGTGGTACCTCTATGGGTTTCCCTGAATTCTAGAAATCTACACTTAAGGACTGTCTTCTAAATGGAGTTTTTGGCTAATTACTTGGCTGTCTTGGTGATCTGCTGTGGTTTCCATGTACCTTCACAGCCCTCCTCACTAGACAACTCTTACCTTCCCAGGGTTCCCTTAGTTATCTATGGCCAGAAAAAAAGCATGGCTACGTACATTGTGTCTGAATGACTGCAGCCGCATCCTCTGTCCTGCTCATTGCTCCCCTCAGCCATATCTAGTAAACATGACTCTTACCAAATTTTCCTAGAAGGAGACCTAGAACCTAAAGCATCTGCATGCTGTAGCATCACCTGTGACTTTCTGGACAGGCACTGACTAGCAGTCACCAAACACACTAGCAGATAGATCAGTTACTACTATAGTCATAAAAATGCTACCCACCATGATAACTAGTCTACTGTTTTTTTGTAAGAAAATTAGAAAGCTGTAAAGGCCAATTGATACAGAAGAAATTCAGAGATCACTAATGATGAAACATGTTTATGAAGCAAAAGAGCATGAATCCCATGTAAGGAAAACCCAATACAGCCTATTTCTAAAGCTCCTTTAAAATCACAGTGGCACACTAGCTTAGAAGTAGGTGTGTCAAACAGCATGTATACTTAAAGACAAATAATACTGTGAAACTGAAACTTGGTTCAGTGACTTCCATTAACAGCTGCTTTTTTGAGAAAGAAGGGGAGTTTGTACTACAACCTGATTTGCTGTTCAGAAGCATGTGTAAGTTATTGTCATATGTACACTTGCATTTTTGGAGGAGAGTCAAGGTGTTTCTGTGGAATACTCAAAGAAGAGAAAAAGCCAGATATCTTTTGTTTTGCATGTTTTCCAACACAGTTTTAAAAGCCAATGCCAATTTCCTGACTTCTACGAGTAAGAGACTTTGAAAGTCTATATAAGAGCCCATTTGCATGTAAGGTTATTCTTATTATATAAATATTCCCTAATTAATAATTTTTAAAGGAAGAATTCATAGTTAATTTATCTTCCAATTGAAGCACAGCACTGGAGACATCAAATCCAAGGGATGATTAGCTTCCAGCTCTACCACATTTGCAGGCAAACTGAGTTCCCTACATTTCTGTGGCTTAATATCAAGGAATATTGGGTTCAAAGCAAAAAAAAAAAAAAAAGACAGACCAATCCAAGTACACTCATACCTGCAATCTCATCAACATATGGAACACTGAGACAGGATTATCACTTTCAAGCCAGCCTGGGCTACATGGTAAGATCCAGGCCACCCAAGGCTACAAAGTGAGACTGATTCAAGCAACTAAAACCAGAGCTAGTAAGGAAGATTGGTCCACACAATGTTTACTGCACAGACATAATATCCAGAGCTTGACTTCCAGAACCATATCAAGATTTGCAAGCAGCTGGTGGGTGCACACTTTTGATTCCAGCACTTGGGAGGCAGAGGCAGGAGGATCTGAGTTCCAGGCCAGCCTGGTCTACAGAGTGAGTTCCAGAATAGCCAGGGCTACACTGAGAAACCTTATCTCAAACACACACACACACACACACACACACACACAGAGAGAGAGAGAGAGAGAGAGAGAGAGAGAGAGAGAGAGAGAGAGAGAAAGCACTGGAAGCAGTTATGTATATTTGTCATCCCAGAGGTGCAGAGGGGGAGACAGGCAGATCCTTGAGGCTCACAGGCCAGCCAGTCTAGCCAGTCTAGCTTACCTTACTTGGTAAGCTCTAAGCCAGTAAGACACCCTGTCTTAAAAACAAGATGGATAGCTCCTTAGATTGACATTTGGCTTATACAAACACAGGACAGCATCGATTGGTTTGGGTCTTTTGTTTTGATTTTTTTTTAAAGTGTTTTACTTTGCAGTTTGAGTTGGCTTGAAATTCAGCCTTCTATCTCAACCTACCATATGCTGGAATTACAGTTATGTACAACTATGCCTGTCTTCTTAATGTTTCTGTTTGTTTATTTTTATTATATAGCTGTGTATGTGTGTGTGTGCCTGAAATGTCCACAAAGACCAGAAGAGAGCATGAAATCCTCTAGAGCTGGAATTACAGGCAGTTATAAGCTGCCTGATATGGATGCTTGGAACTGAACTCAGGTCCTCTCTAAGAACAGTGGTACTTTTTAACTACTAAGTCACGTGTCCAGCTCTACTTTTGAATTAGATGAACAAAATTTATTTCAAAAATAAAATTAAGACAACAGATATTTAGTTCAATCACCATGCATCCATCTATCTATGCATTTTTAAAGTGATAAATCATTAAAAATTAATGTGAAAATAGTTCAATTAATTTTTTACACCTCAGTTTTGAGCACGGGTACAATCAAAAGGAATTGGTTCAAAGTTTCCGTGAGAAAAATGTCCAATTTTGTATCGTTAAATTCCTTTCTTTGGATAGACCTTTACCAAATAGCATTATTTCCCATGACAACGCAAAGACAGAAAAGTGACAAGATTATGATACAGTACACAGACTAACCTAATTTAGTCATGATACAATTGAAAGAGAGCCAGTTTGACAGTCAGCCAGTGTTTGAGCAATATTTTAACAAGATGTGAACCACTGAGCCAATCTATTATTTCTATTTCAAACAAAAAAATAGAAATGCTTTCAGTGTTTCAAAAGTAATTCATGCATCACAGAATTCCAAGTGTATACCTGATCTTCTTAAAAGAACTTACAAAAGCCAAAGCATTTTCCATAGGAAACTTAACATTCAAGATTCCCGGAAGCAAATAAAGTGAGCCCTCACTTCCCAGTTGATTCACTGCATTCCGTGCTTACAGCAGCCCCGAGCTCCTGGCTGAGTTAGGGTGCTCCTTTCTCTTGCTTTACTGTCACTGGGACAGTGAGGGCACACCGTCATAATTGCAGGGTTTATTGTTTTTCTGAGGTGGAATCTCAGTTTGCAGTATAGGATGACCTTGAACTCAGGGTCCTCTGGTCTCAGTCCATCAAGAACTGGGACTACAGGTAAATACAAGTCTACAAGTCTGTATTTGAACATGTAACCAGAAGATTTGTTTTATGCCCACTGCTCCCCTTCCCTGACCTTTCTCAGTACTGCACAGAAGAAAAGGAGTATCTCCTTGGGGCCCCAGTGGTACCTTCTCTGTAAGACACTGGGAAAGGATTTGTCAGAGGCTTGGCTTTGACGCTCACTGTGCTCTGTTCAGTGGGGACGGCCCACTGGTGCTAGCACATGTGTCATGCTGTCACTGGGACTGTTCCTGCATGCTCAGCTGTCCCTGCTATATCTTGACGAGATTTGCACTCTTTAGGGAAAGAAGCCACAGCCTGCCTTTTTTCCTGCCTTGCAAACCCAGCACATTGTGAAGGAGCTATGCAATGACACCTTCCCTCATCCAATGCTGACAGTTTCATGTCAACAAGACACAAGCTAAAGTGACCTGAGAGCAAGAAACCTCAATTAAAAAAATGTCTCCATAAGATCAGCTTGTAGACAAGCCTGTAAGGTATTTCCTTCATTAGTGATTGATGGGCGGGGGAGGAATAGCCCACTGTGGGCATGCCATCCCTGGCCTGGTGGTCCTGGGTGCTATAAGCAAGCGGACTGGACAAGCCAGAAAGCAGCACCCTTCCATAGCCTCCACATCAGCTCCTGCCTCCTGGTTGCTACTGTTTGCGTTCCTTTTGTAGAATATTATTTTAAAGTGTGTTACTTTGGTTTATGTTTCATTTGTTTATCTCTGGGAAGCACTGTTACTTTGTCTGTCTAAAACATCTGATGGTGTAATAAAGAACTGAATGGCTAACAGTGAGGCAGGAGAGAGAAATAGGCAGAGCTGACAGCTAGAGAGAATAAATAGAAGGAGAAATCTGGGAGGAGAAAAAGAAAGAAATAACCAAAGAAGGAGGAAGACCCCAGGGCCCAGCCACCCAGCTACGCAACCAGCAACAGAGTAAGAAATAAAGATACACAGAAACAGAAAAAGGTAAAAGCCCAGAGGCCAAAGGTAAACTGGATTATTTAAGAAAAGCTGGCAAGAAACAAACCAAGATAAGGCCAGGCATTTTTAATTAAGAATAAGCCTCCGTGTCTGATTTATTTGGGAGCTGGGGAACTGGCCCCTGC
Source organism: Sigmodon hispidus (assembly GCA_004025045.1). Classification (NCBI taxonomy): domain Eukaryota; kingdom Metazoa; phylum Chordata; class Mammalia; order Rodentia; family Cricetidae; genus Sigmodon; species Sigmodon hispidus. The sequence goes on along the minus strand of PVIH01009666.1, from coordinate 34,613 downwards.
AAAGAGGAAAAGAAAAAAAAAAAAAAAAACAACAATTTCTGTCCTGACTTTCTTCAGTGATGGGACTACAGTATGGAAGGGCGAGCTAAATAACCCTATCCCTTCACAAATTGCTTTTGGTCACGGTGCTTAATAGAAACCCTGACTTGAACACACAGTAAGAATGTGAGCAACTGAAAAATAAAAACGCCCTTACAGAATGCACACCAAAACATAACTGACAAGTACTCTAAAACATCCCAAATAATTATAAATTCCATTCACTGAATATGTCATATGAAAAATATATTAAGAGTGGGAGAGCTTCAATCTTTCTGAAATTGGGCCAACTCTAGATGTCTTAGATGAAACACTCTATTTACTCAATCTTACAAGTCCTGTGGTATCCCTACTCTCAACATGCTACATATCTTGACAATAAAGTTTTCATAATGAAATTAAAAGGGTATATTTAAGTTTGAGAAAGTGACTTGGCTAAATATTTTACTTGTTGTGTTCTACCTAATCAAGCCTAAAGTCTTTTCACTAATATAAAATGCCCAAATCACAAACAGCAGAATCCAACCACTGAAAGGAGTCTTATCGTTACCAAGGTGATGTTCATGTGATGGCTATGTCGGCTAAAGATGAAAACATTAGCTCAGATGCTCTACTGTCACTGCTCACAGTTCCAGCAGCCAGACATGTTTGGATATCCATCTCATGCTTGTTTTCCAGAGGAGAAACTGTCGGTTCTAGTTCTAAAGACAAATTTACCACCTCCTCAGCAAAGTATATGAAGACAGCTAGCTGCCTTAAGATATTTCCGACAGCCTTAACTGGCCACATCAGGAATTGTCCTGCAGTCTACCAAGCATGAAAAACAAATGCACCTTAGTAGACTAGCACTGAGTCAGTCCTAGGCTGTTAGGGCACTGCTGCTCTGTTCCTGCTACTGGGCAGCAGGCTCTCTCCTGGAAATTCTCATAGCTTTCTGCATTGTCTGCCTCATAGAAGTGGGGCAGGTGACTGACCAGATTTATTCTACTGGCAAAGCTAAAACAAGGAACCAAAGAACTGCTTGGCCTTTACTGCAAGAGTAAATATTAAACATCAGTCCCTGGAAGTCAAGGGAGAAATAAGCCAATTTAAAAGTGTTCAGCTTTGAGTTGCCTCTACCGAGTAAAATTGATTCATTAGGATTTCTTTAAACCACCAATAACCATTATCCCCCTTCTACAACTACATATTTATACAGTGAAGCCAGAGTCTAGCTTTACTTAGTTCTCTGGCACTAAATTAAAAGCCTCACTAATTGCAATTACAAGTAGATCTCCAACTTTTCAACATTTTTGAACCAAGAAAGAGACTAGGTAGCACAGTAAAAAAGTAGAAAATATGCTAATTTCTATATAAGAGTCTTTAATATTCTAGCAGCAGATAAACATACATATGTTATTTTAAAGTAGCTATAAACTAATACAAGAAAACAGTTTACTTAACGTTCTTGGCTTTAACTGTACTTAAAAGAGACAGCTAATGATAACTTCCCTGAAAACATCTGAGCAATTAAGAAATATGTGCAAGGCCAGCAGAGGCTTCAGCAGGTAAAGGTGCTTCCAGCCAAGCCTCAGGAAAAAGCCAAGTTTTATCCATGGGATTCGCATGGTAGAAAGAGGCCCAACTACAGTAACTGGTCCTCTGATGTCACATGAGATAAAATTTACAATACATGAGATAAAAATTACTTATAATTAAAAACCAACTTTTATATAACTAAAAATAGTAAAATAGTATAGAATTGAGAATTCAAATAAAGCTTAGCAGGATTACCTTTTTGGCACTTTCAGGACCCGATTCATCAAAGCGAAATCTGACAATTCGAAAATCTTTACAATAAATTATTAACTCTGTTGGATTAAACTTCAGCTTCTGGTTGGGCCCTAGGACTTTCTGCTTCCTCTTGTGGTCATTCACTTAAGAAGAAAAGAAAGGAGGAAATGTGACAAGGTTCTTTCCTGGTGCTCCTTACCATTCTTAAACAACTTCCCAGCAGAGACCAACACCAAGGCACCATTGCTGGAGCAGAGCCATGGCTATAGATGCTACTTCCTGACTTTTCATATCACAGACCCATGGCTGTGGCTCCTAGAACTTTGGAGGGTTAGCTCTATGCCTTTGGTGATATTTTAAAGGATCTTCGCATTGATAAATTTAATGGTTGAATTTTTTAATTAAAAAGGACTACAATTTATAAATAAAAAATCATATCTCCATCTTGTAAGAATTTCTTGACTGCTTTGTTGAGTTCTTGGGACTTAAAAAGAAATCAATGTTAAAGTAAGTCTACAGAAATAAAATTCCAACTCCAATATTTGAAATTATACATTCCTTCAAGGAATACTTCTAGATTTCAATCAACTTTTAGAGACCCATTTCATCTTCTGAAACAATCTCGGTATGCTTCCCAGGACAGCATTGAGCTCCAGCACTCACACAATCCTTCTGCCTCAGCCTCCCCAGTAGCTGGGCTATCCTCTAAGTGCAGCTATCACATGCAGCTTCAACTTTTAGAAGGAGCAAACACAAAATACCACATACCTGTGACAATCTGCTCAATACATGTCAAAGGGACATCATGCTCTCCAAGAAGAAGATTTCTGTAGTGGAATTTCTGAAATAAAAAATGATTTTAATGTGAATTCTTTTTTCAATGACACAAAATGGTAATAGCAGGTTTTACTTTTTAATGTAATAAGAAACTCAGTTTACTATTGCCAGGGAGCATAAAAACCTTTGCTGTGCAGCAAGGGCCATCCATCCAAAGAGAATGGCATATCACAGCACAAGTTAGTAGGAAGTGGAGGTAGGACACATGTATTTTGAGTTTTGAGACGGTTTTATTAGGTAGCGGCTGACTTTTAACTCTTGAAAACTCTTTAGCCTCAACTACCTGTGTGCTAGAATTACAGGCATAGGTCACCACACTTACCTCCACACTTTTATTATAAAAGAAAGAAATTAAGATATATACCACAATGCTACTATAATATCTGACAGATGTGATATGATCAATTTTATAGGCTAACAAGTGCATGCCTATTTCTAGATGAATTAGCCTCAAAATAATAAAAGAAAGGGGGCTCTTAGGTCATCAGATTTTAATGAGTAAAATCATATGTGATTTTATAAGAGAGTTAGTGTGGGAATGGACTAGCTAGAACATAATAATGACTTCAATTTTTAAAAGGTTTGTTTTGTTTAGAGATGGGGCTGGCTCAGGTTCACCTTAAAACTGTGATTCTCCTCCTTCAGTTTCCCCAAGTACAACAGCCTTAGACAGGGCTTTGGGACGGGAGACGGGGGAGTGTAGGCAGAAGTCTTGAGTTTGACTTCCAGCACCGCATAATGTTTTGGCAAGGTGGAACACATCTGTAATCCCAGGATTCAGGAGGTAGAGGCATTAGGATCAGAAGTTCAAGATCTTTCTCAACTATACATGGAGTGTGAAGCTAGCCGGAAGTACATGAGACCCTGTAAAAGGGCAGAAGGGGGTAGAGAGAACAAAGAAAAAGCAGTAGAAAAGACTTCTGCTAAGAGACTGTTTACACCTCCCAGAAATACTTCCTGATCTTTTCCAAACTGAAGCATAGATGTCAGTAAGGCACTGTCTTTCTCTGGACCTGGATTTAAGGTCCCTCCTGCTCAAGGAAGTTTAAGGCCAGAGAGCATTCAATGAAGCAAAAAACAAAGAGGAAACCCAAGTCCACATCAGATGAGATTGTCTCCCTGCATACCAAACATTGCTAATGCCTTAAATTTAGTCTAAATATAATTCAGAAGATTAACACATACAAGAATATACAGGAAATATTGGAAAATTAATGAATTACTATATGAGATAAAATATACACAGATCACTCAAAGAAATGCTTGGGTTATTAAAGAAACATTTAGTCAGTATTTTTCACTCTTACTATACACTAGAAAGTATAATTCAAATTTCTAGGGAAAGAGCTAATTAGTTAGGAAATAAATCAATAAAATGTCCAACATTTATTGTATTATATGCTGATTGTCAAATAATTGAGTTTTTCTCTTCATGATTAGTCAAAAATAGTATTTGTTTTTATAAACACACTTCTAAAAATGGAGAAAAATAACTCCCTTATTGAAACAGATATATCTCCAGGAATCCCAGAGGCGAAATAAAGCAGAGTTCTTAAAATCATCTCACTAAGCTACAAGTGTGAGGTGTAATCAAGTACTTGGGATACAGAGGCGGGAAGATCAAGAGTTCAAAGCCAGCCTGAGCAGCACAGTGAGACTCTGAACTGGGGAAGCAGCTCAACAGCAGAGCATGTACATAGTCTCTAGACTGATCTCTAATATTACACCAAAAGAAAACAAACCAAAAATCACAAAACCCATTATTCCTCAAGCAAGTTGTGACATTATTCTTCACTATATTTTGATTTTTTTAAAATTATCTTTGTTAGTTCTTTGAATATTTTATACAATGTATTTTGATCATATTCATTCTCCCCAACTCTTCCCAGGTCCATCACCCCTTACCTACTCACACAAATATATGTGTGAGTTTGTTAAGTTTATCAACCCCACTTTTATAGAATATATTTCCAACACTAGCGATTTATTGACAATTTTCCATATCTCTTATTTATATAACAATATATTCTGCTTAGAGTTAAAGCCTGAACAAACTAAACAGTATATAAATAAGTACCTGTAATGGCATTGGGTCATCTGTAATAAAGGAGATTTTGAAGTTGCTGCATATCAACTTTCCCCACAAATCATACTGGCTCGTGTCTGTTGCAATGCACTTTCTCACAAAATTGACTTCATTTACAACAATTTCTCCTAGAAACAAAATCAGAGCGAGTTACAAATATACAAAACAAAGCCCCAAACCACTATGTGACCTTACTGGAGGACCTCATGACTGGTGGCATCTGGAACAACTGTGAAGAGGAGCTGCCACTGGCTGCTAGCATTTGTGGGCATTAGAGATGCTTTGTGTTCTTCTTGGGTATGGTACAGAATGAGGCTTGAAAAGCTTTGGGGTTTGAACTGACTGAACCAGAAAGCCTGGCCTAGCCTGGGGTTCTACTGCCTCTAGTTAACTAGGTCCAAAAGTGGTCCTGAGACATTTGTGAAGGAGTGTCTGTGTTTTATTAAGATGTGACATGCACTAACAATCATGTCTGATCATTTTGTAAGGGATGAAAATCAGCAACCAGTATTATCTGCTTTAAAATATACTCCATAAAACGTTTGCACTCAAATTGTAAACAAACTTTAAAGTGTGAGTTAAAAGGGAAGATTGGAAAAACAGCTATTGGAAACCCAAACAAGAGATCTCACATGCTTTTTCTGAAAGAAGCAATTTCTTTTAAAGGAATTGAAACTTTATCATCATTTTAAGACATAAGATGAGATTAGACAAGGTATATTTTAAGTAGCAGTGGCAGAAAGCCAGAATACTTACAGCTATCACCAAAAAACTATTTTCACACTGATGGCCAGAACCTGCTTGATGACAATCCCCAAACATCTAATTTATGAAGAATCAAGCTCCAATTTCAATATAATCCTCTTTAACAAAAAACGTTAACAATAAATTTGAATGATGGTGAATAATTTTATTCAAAGCTCTTAAAAATTCAGGGGGCTAATTTTAAGAGCAACCCCTAATATTTATTTGAAGATTTAATTCATATGCTCGTGTCAAATTCCTGGCTCAAATCACTTGAGAAAATTTCCATCCTGAATACAAGCTTCCTTCACATGGCTTCAGACCCTAAATGCCAAGTCCTGCTCAGCTGTCTTCCTCACCCTCCCGCTCCACCCACAATGGCCTTCTATGAATCCCTTTTATATACCACACTGCTTCCATTTATGGGTCTTTGAACATGCCCCTCTGTCTTAGAAGATTCTTTCTTTCAGACAGTGGCTGAGCTCAAGAATGCTTTAAAATAATTTCCCTGCATAGATTAAATCTCCCTTATCATAGTACTATATACTTAGAATTCCAGTGCTCATCACAACTACAATTTGATTACATGTTTACCTTTTAGTTAATGCTAGTCTCATAACCACGAGTATATACCCAATGGTGGGAGAAAACAGACTTTGTTCAGTTCTGAAACTTTAGTACATAGAACACTACCTAGTACATGGTAGGTGGATGCTAAGAAAGTGCTGAGTAAAGGAATTAAATAAATCCAGTGCTCCTGGTTTACTGAAAAGGAATAAAAACAGTGTTCTGAGTGGAGAAGCAAAGAAAATGACTTTAGACAGCAGAGGCAGAAGGACCCAGAGAACAAGACCAACCAGAGTACACAGTGAGAAGTCCCTAAAAAAGCAATAGCTGGAAATGTAACTCAATGTTAGAGCATACAGTAAGACCCAGACTAGGCCATCAACAAAACAAACCATCTCTACTCCTCTAGGAAGCCCAACATTCTCTAGCTTAGTTTTTAGGGTGAATAGGTGATATTCCCAACAGAAGAACAGCATCAGGGGAACTCAAGCTTCTCTGAGCAATGCTGAAAAGTCATTCAATCTGGTCAGTCAGTCAGTTGAGTTGAAAGACGAGGATTGTTGGATATGCAAAGGCAGAATATAATCACAGAACTGCCACAGCTGTTTCTCAACATACAGAGAACAGTATCATTTGGGTCTGGTGCCTTCTCAGCACTTGCCCTGAATGATTTCTTTAGACAGTATATATGCGGGGGTGGGGATGTGTTTTCTACTACAGAGATAGGGACTTGGCACCAAAAGGGTTAAACCACTTTCACACTTTTTTCTTTTTTTATTAACTATTTTTTATTATTATTATTATTATTATTATTATGAACAAAGAAGTCACACTTTCTATCCTTGTATATCCTTATTCAAGGTCCCTTCCCCCTCCCACCACATCAGGTCATTCTTTCTTCTCCACAACTCCCCATCCCTTCCCTGGGCAGGCAGCAGGCAGTCCCATGGTCCCACTGACCCAATATTGCTCAGTTTAGTCTCCACTCCTAGCAGATCCAGTTTTCTTCCCCCTCCCTCAAGAGTGAGTCAGGTGTTCCTCTAGGGGAACAAGTTCACACTTTCAAGACTTTAAAAACAGAAAGAAATGTGAAATGTATCAAGTGTCCTTCAGCACACATAGGCGATTAGTTCTCAGACCGTTTGGATGCTGAAGTTCCTTATGTACAAGGTAGGCACAACTTATCCACAGCCTTTAAAGTATCTCCAACGACTTGGAATACTTAATACAATGTAAGTGCAGTGTTACTGCATGGTATTGCTCAGGGAATAAGAACAAGAAAAAAAACTGCATGTTCAGTACCATGATTTTAGATTTGCCATCAAGAGTTGGCTGAATCCACAGATGTGGAACCCAGCCACAAAAACCTTCTGTCCTTATTTCTACATATTTTCATAAATGTAAATGTGTTATAGTGACATGGAATAAGCATTAACATTGAATTAAAGGTTGACCGTAATATTCTTAATTGCATCCTAATGAGAAATAAATGAAATTATCTACAGTTCCTTCCACAGAGGGCTTACAAACTGTCTTAATCACAATCTAGGCTCCTGAATAGTCAACCTCTTAGTTCTCAGTTATATGACTAAAATAGCTGAACTAATTATTTCCACTACAGATAGAAAATATCTGTCTGTACTGTAACCCAAACTTTCTTAACTTCATATTGTGCCACACCCCAACCAATCTATCTGAACTAGGACTCTGAAAACAACACTACAGAAGTCAAGAGCTGCATCATTTATGATTCAGTCATATTTATTTGCAAGTCAGGTCACCCCATAGGATTCCCAGAGAAGGGGAAGAGACAATCATGGTAAGAAAGGCTGCAGGACTAGGGCACTGTGGCCGTGCAGTACCACCACCAATCTCCATCTCTACCTACATATCTCTCCCCATCCTCTCAACAACTCTTCTCTAGCAATTGGACTCTTACCAATGTAGCCAGGAGGAAAACATCCAGCCTTTGAAGTTAGTGAGGATGAGACAAAAGAAGAGAAGATATGTATGACGGCTCCATGGGATGATAAAACACAGCCCCTCGGCTACACAGAGATATTGCTTTTTTTGTAAATAAAATTTTATCAAAATTTTATTCTTGTGCTGCTTTTGGGTGCTTCACAGGACAAAGACAAAACTGGGTACTTATAACATAGACCTAGCCCACAATAGCTACAACATATACCATATGGCACTTCACAGAAAAAGTTTGCTGACCCTAGCATTACAGATGGCTACTTAAAAATGACAACTCTTAAATTACCTTCAACAAAGCTTAGATGTGTTTAGAGGTGTTGTTGTCTGAAGGCAGGTGTATGTGCAATCTTGCTTCAATCTAGGAGTTCCAGGGGCCCCTCTTAGTGCCAGAATAAAAACAGAAAACCTGCTTCAGAAAATGTGTCCATCAAAGTCAAGACTACTGCACCAATGAGCTGCAGCACTCAACAGAAGTACTGTGTGCTCACTCAGCAGTGGTTTGCTCCTAACATGGCAAAGGATGGGAGGGACATTCTAAGTTGCCATCATAAAAATAGCTTTGTTTAAAGCAGGGGAGAAAGAGTACACAAAACAACCTCTTCCCACATATGCTAATGAAGAGTAGTGATGCAAGAAGTGTATTTTGTTCTTTACACTTAAATTAGTGGCCCTTTGGAGTATAATGTTTTTAATCTATCTCTGGGGTAGTTTTTTTAAATCTTTTTTTTAAAACTTTATTATTTATTTACTTATTTGCCTTGGTGTTTTGCCTGGAACTGGAACTACAGACAGTTGTTAGCTGCCATGTGGGTGCTGGGAATCGAACCTGGGTCCTCTGGAAGAGCAGACGGTGCTCTTAACCGCTGAGCCATCTCTCCAGCCCCTAATCTGTCTCTGGGGTATTTTTTATAATAAAGTAAAAAAAATAAAATTAATAATCTTGAAGGAGAAACTCATATTAAAAGCTGTAAAACTTCAGAGGCTATGAACTTTTCTAGAGACTTCTTCTATGCTGGTTCTGTAATGCAAGGTGGTGTGCTAGGGATGGCTCACACTGGCTCTGATTGCTTCTCCAGCCCCCTACTAGGCATGCTCAGCCACAGAGGAACTGTATACACTATCAAGGACTTTCCAGAACTCCACTTTGGGAGTAACAGAGAGTGCTCGTGACAATCAAGCAGGAAACTGGCTTCAGTGTGGGATAAGCAAAAGCATCCTAGCAAAACTGCAGATTAGGAGGTAGCTCTACCGAGGCCTGGGAGGGGACCAACAAGTCAGTGAAGCATCTCAAGATCCTTCTACTTGGAAAGAAAAAGAAGAAATGTAAAGAGAATGACGTCCAAATGCTATAGGGAGGGAAAATTTTAATCTCCAGGGACAAAAAAAATCATACATGTTATCTTGAATGCTATATGGAGTTAAAAAATCAATACATTTGATAAATAGAAATAAAATTTCCCATAAATTTCAGTTTGGAAAACAGTCCAGCATAAAGTCTTCTATAATCCACCAGACAGCTTGAAATGGGACCAATTCTCCAGTTTACCTTACCTGGAAGGCTTCCCTGGACATGAAGCTTGTAGCACTAAAGGGGTAAGTTGTCACAGGTATCCATCTCAAGATTAAAAGTTGTAATTGCAAGTCTGAGGTATGTATAAGGTAAGCAAATGTGTGGTGCTGCCACTAGTGATGACTGCAGGTCACAAACAACATAAAAAGCCTGTTATTCAAGCACCACATTCAGTGAGTGTAGCAGCACACATGGGTGCAGGTCTGGGGAAAGGACCACAGTGAAACAATAGGCAGAAAAGGCTGTGACAGTACAGAATGTGTGGTAAGAGTGGCAAAGACCCAAACAATGAGTAAAGTATCTGGGTGGCAGCGAAGAGCCAGGCTGATTGAAGCAAATGTCAGAATCTGGAATTGCATGAGTTAGTACGGTAGAGTGTTAGCAAATCCACAGTAAAGATTCAGAGTTTATCCTGCTTAAATAGGAGTTTATTTAAGGCGTTCAGAAAGCTTTTAAGCACTAGTGGAAAGATTGATGTGAACAGTTAGCATCATGCTTGCCTGAGGTACTGTAGCAGGAGCCTAAGAGTGCAACAATGTGAGGGCTCCAGGTGAAGCTCAGGCCTAAAGGTAAGGTGCTGCAGCTGTTTATGCCTTCACAGGCCCAAGGGCATGTACTAGTCCTTTGATCTAAAACACTACAAAACTCAGTCAGATTATCTAAGGAGCAATCTCCATATGGCTGTTACATGAGCCCTTTAAAAGACACTTTAGGTTTCTGTTTCTGTTTAGTTTCTGTATAACCCACCTGAGGATATGGGACTAGTGTGAGGCAGAAGACAAGAATAATATATAAATGGTATAAACAATGAATTCATAACAAATTCGTATCATTTTTCCAGATGACCTGTGGAAGTGTACTTCCTTGATCTGACCACGAGATCTGATAATTAGGGCATTCATTATCAACCCACTAGCTGATCTATAACTGAAGTGCTGTTGCTTTTGTATTTGGGAAGGGAAAACGATCTGAGCTGACACAGGGTTTTCAGAACAGTGGCCCAGGCTTAGCTGACAGTCTAGATTCAGATGACAAACATTTCATGAGAATGCTTTTGCTGATGACAGTCTGATGAGCCCCGAATCTGACTTGGGTGCCTATCCTGAGCCCTCACAACCTTTGTTCTTCTCTGCTTCCCCCAATAAGCTGAAATTGTATGGGGACAGAATCTCCTCTAACCCTCTATAAACCCAACCCCAAACAGAAAACAAAACAAGAACAGCTCTGCCAAGTAACACCGGGCATTCCGTACCTGCTGAACAAAGCAATCCATTGTAGTTAGTCATAGCCCTTCCATCTTCTCCCTCCCACCTTCAGCATCCTTAAAAAGATCCTGCCTCAGTGAGGGAGGGAAGAGAGCAAAGGTCACCAAGCCCGACTCCCAGCAAATCTTACATCCCAATCATGAAGCTGCTGGCATTCTACCAGCACTCCTCAGCAAGGGCAGCAACAGGAAATCCGTACCTCTTAAGACATTCCATGTTCTGGCAGCTGAAATTGAAAGTTCTTCCTCAAGGCAGGTCAAAATCTGTCACTGTTATGAAAAAGAAGAGCCAAAGACACGGTGGCTCTTTTCATCTCACTAGAGAATTTTCCGTTGACTGACATTTAATCTGCTCTCTACAGTTTCAAAGCATAAATCTATGTAAAAGTCACCACTGTAGCTAGGTGGACTGTACTGCTCTGAGGCTAATAGCACAGTATGGAGTCAGGCACAGCAGGCTTCTCTGCCTTTGCAGGCTGTGCAGCAATGGACAGCTTCCTTAATTCTTGCTAGTTTTCTCATTTGTCAAATGAAGACAAATCTGTACCTAACGCGAGTGTCAGAAGCAGGCCTACAAAAGGAAATTCTGCAGCTTTGTGTGCTAGCTGGCCATCAAGGACAATAAAAGCCAAAGGCCTGAACACCTTTATTCTACTCTTCAGTGTTCACTCTTGGGCACAGGTTTCCTGGACCTGAAGGTCAAGGGGTGGCACCAAATGCCTTCCTTACTATAAACCTAGACATATCTGGAAGCAGTGCTGTGCATCCATTGTGTTCACACTATGGCTGGGTAGAGTCGTGCTACAACAATTTGTCAAAAGGAGGACAACACAGTAGCTGATAATCTCTGTGTGGTGCTCACTAAACTGTACGGACAATAATCTCATCCTGTGGTATCCAGTTTACATTCCAAACCACGTCTACACATTAAAAGGTGAGAGGGGTAAGAGTGCCCAATTTTGTATTTTGCCAACTTAAAATGTTTCACTTAGCAAAAGAATACATCCTAAATCAAAGAGGTTAGGAGGTAACATCAGCACAACAATGTTTAAATCAAATAACCTCAACATTATGAAAGAAAGTATCCATCTTCCTGACTTTCCCTTTGACCACCGCCTAGCAAAAACACTTCAGGCTGAGCACAGTGGTCCAGAGTGCCATCCCTGGGAAGGTTGAGGCCAGGGATCATTGAACCCAAGATTTGAAACTAGCCTGGACAATATTGTCAGTCAGTTGAATGAATGAATGAATGAATATATAAGTAAATCAGCTCAAATGCCACCCAGGCCCTCCCTGGAATTTAGGAACCACTTATCGGATCACAATCTTCTAGAGACAGCAAAGGACTCCATCAGGGCCCTGCTGTGATCCAGATTCACTATACTTCAGGAATCTTTCCCTTTTACACAAAGCTTAGTACTCAGGAGGTTCTCATATGCTCACATACACACATTACATATACACTCACACTATTTTCTAAAAGCACGAAATGACTGACATCTATACAGTATGATGCTAAGAAAACAGGATTCATGTAATGTGCTAATGACAAGAGAGAATTAAAGTAAGCTAACACTGTACTTTACTCCAATTACAGGCTCACATGCAACTCTCTTAAGAGATCTAGCATGAAATAGCAGTGTTTCTCTCAATCCTAAATCCAGGAGCTGCTCTGTCTACACGAATGCATGCCTAAGATAATAGTCTAGGCAGGGTGGGGTTCTTCTGTTCAATCATTCACTCAGTGTCACATTCCAGGCACCATGTAAGATATCAGGATCACAAAAACTAAATTTGATACAATCCCCATCTCAAAGAGCTTCATGAACCAGGAAAGTTGAAAATTACTAATATAAACCAGAATCTGAATTAAATTACTAGTCATTTTCTTCAATTTTCTTTACTTAATAAATGGTGGGGATCATTTTAAACTTAGCATTAAGGCTTAACAGAGCACGTGATAAAGGCGCAAAAGTAAACAATTGATTTTGTGTTCTAATTTTTGTCTGCTTATTGAATTAAGAGTTCAAACTTCGGGCAACTGAAGTAGGATATCCTTGGACCTAAGGCAGTAAGCCAAAACATAGTATGCAACACTATACCATTGAACAATCACTTCTTGTTCTGTGTGCCTGGATAAAGAAAGCCAAGGGTAACTTGGACCAATTTTCTCTTCCCCACTAGCTGCAGTGAAAGCCAGAACTGCAGCAAAGCCCTCAGTGGAAGGACTATCCTCGCTTAGAACTCTACGATTGATCATTCATTGTCACTTTGTAGTGGTGAGGAACAAACCCAGGGCCTGTACACATTAAGCATGTTAGCACACAATCTACCATGAGCTACAACCCTCACTACTCTAGACTGTTAGATAACAATAACTTCTACTTGTTCTCCAGATTACATGTGTAGAGTATTTGGACACAAGACAGACAACACAGATTTGACATTAGAGTTAAAGCCAGAATAGGGGACCAGAATGGGATGCTCAGCCAGAGCACAACCTCAAAGAGCATGGAAAAGTAAGAACAAGAGGGTAAGAACAGGACAGATTAGGCAAAGATCAGCTCAGTGTTCTATAAGGAAAAGTGAAGAGCAAAGAGAAATTGGACGTCAGAGGTGCTATGCATGCATGTGTGGGGTTTAGATATGACATGAGCTTTCATGCAAGAAAAACTTATAGAGGTCAGGAAGTTTCTTAATGGGCAATTAAACAGAAGACAAGTGTTATTTCTGGGAAAAATATACTACTCACAGAAACTGAGGTTAAAATCTCCCAAGAAAATGGTTATTTTTTTTTCAGTAATTTTAAAGACTTAATTCTGCACTAGGAAAATTCTTCAACCATATTCAAATTCACTGACACTTTTCCTAAGCACATCTTACATTTAAAAGCTAATTTTAAAAGACAAGATATGAGCATTTATAGCCAAGACTACATTGTTTTTAGTGTCAAAGCACAGAATTGCTAAGGAGAGGATTGGTTGTTTAAGAACCAGGACAGTTCAAAGTAAAAGCAAAGTTCAACAGCTCACAAGCACTCAGTCAGCATGCATACTGTTTCCCTTGCTGTTTTTTAAGTGCCTACAGTGGCAAATACTGACAGAGAACATGCACAGGGATCAAGGGTTACTAAGTGCTTACTCGTACTACTCACTCACAAGGAAAGCAGAAAGGGTTTATTAGCAAACACTGAGTGAAAGACACTAACAAGGCCAGAAAAACATAACTCTAATACTAAAGTCTAAAAAAAAAAATAAGATTTGGCATCTACTATACAGATCCAAAGATTGATGCATTGTTCATCCCTACTTACTACATTTTTTTAAATTTCCACATTTGTTAAGTTACTATCTACAAAGCTTTACTAACCTTATTCTGGGTTGTTGTTGTTGTTTTTTCCCCTGACATAACAAACTAGTATTTGATTATAGTTTAAGTTTAAGATAGGCCTCCCTACCTGTCTGGTTATTTGTCGATGATCTTATTAAAGAACTTATTTTTCATTAGTTGTATAATTGTTACACGATTCAAAAATAGTAATCAAATAATAGTTTTTCAGATAGTAAACTTGTTCCCTGTGAATTCCTACTTCTATTTCTAAGGTTCTTCATCTAGGGTAAATTTGTTCTCAACAAGTCTTTCTCAACCCAAAGTTGACGATATGTACACATGCAACCCCCCCCCCCCAGGCACAGACACACACAAATGCAGATAGGGCAATGCCTATCCTCAGACATGACAGCTAGTTAGCAGGAGATTCAGCATAGAACAGATACAGGCCAAAGATATGGGGATGGCTGTCAAATCAGGACAGCTCGTCACACAACAAAGAATTGCCCAGCCAGAAAGGTCAATAGTGCCTCTACTGGGAAACAAAGTTCTGAACTGAAAAAAAAAAAGAAAGAAAATTTGCACATAGCTGACAACTTCAATAAACAGTTACAGAGTGATTCAATGTCTGCTAAACTTTGTCATTAGCTTAGACACACAGACAAGCCGTTCATACTATCACAACACATTAGAATGATGATTTCATTATCAATCATGAATTCATGAGGTGTTAACACAAATGTGGGGCAAAAAAGTGCTTTCACTACCCAAACAACTAAATACTTCTTTAAAGAAACATTTCAGAAGGCAGAAAAGGAGTTAGTCATACTCTTGAAAGTCTTCTATGGTACTTTCTGAGACAAACATCAATTATGTCTAGCCAACTCTTTCTCTTCTCACTTCTAAAGTTTTTTTTTTTTTAACTGAAAAATGTTTAAAATAATAGAAAGGGAAAGTTAAACACACATTACTGTTCCGTACAATATCAGTCTAAAACTCACTAGAAGTTTGAAATTTACCTGGCAAAAGGACTGGCTCCAGTTTTTTAATCTTCGGTTCGGAACTGATCTTATCATCAGTCTGAAATACATGAACAAAATAAAGCAAAATCCAAATGCTGCCCCCTCATAAGGTTCTAAGGCAAATTTTCTAAGTGATGACACATGCAACAGACACATATCTCCGACTTAAAACTCTTTCCCGTCCAAATCGAGATCGTTTTAACATCTACTTATTATCGACTCGAGAGCCTGACAATAAAACCCTTTACAACAGCCCAAGCCGCTTCAAGAGTTCACAATTATTAGACAGGTAAGCTCTGCTAGGTGTCTACAGTGCTGCAACCATCTGGCAATCACAGCAGGGTCGGTGGCCAACCCCGAAGAAAGGAAAAACAGCTCGGGACAGTCCCTAAGGTCCCGTCACACGGCAGGACCGGGGACCGCAGGACTTCGGCCAGAGAATGGCCGCCGCGGAGCCCTACAAGTTTCCACCGCGCCCGTGGCTCCGGGGAGACGCGCTCCCCGCGTCGCGTCCAGGTCCCGGGAGGCCCGCGAAGCCGCGAGCGCTTACCTGGGGCGGCGGCAGGAGGTAGGACCTGAAGCTGGGTCTGGGCGGCTTGAGGGAGAACATGGTGCTGCTGCCTGTGCGTCCCGGCCCTGTGGCCGGCCAGACGCCTCCCGGAGCAACGTTCCCGGTGCGAGTGCCCAGACCGGGTCTGCGGCCCGCCCCGCCGGGCGGACTGACGGGCCGAGACCGACGCGGCCAAGGGCCCGCCCGCGTGGGCGGGGCCGGGGAGAGCCACGCCCATCCCCGGAAGCGGCGCGCCGAGCTCCGCAGACGCTCCCAGCTTCCAGGCCGCGCGGTCACGGAGCGCGACCGTGCCCGGTGCTGCTAGGCCCCGAGGGGCCATCTTGAGAGCGCACTCCTACGGAGGCCCGCAGGGGTCACGACGGCTTTCACGGGCCTACTGCCACTCGCTTGGTTATGGCTGTCCCGCGGAGCCGCTGGGCGGTGTGCGTGTCCCAGACCCCAGTTCTCAGGAGCCTCTCAACTGCGACAGCTGCTGCCTGTTAGTCATCCCTCCTAAACTACCAGCATCAGTAGTTTGTTTCTAAGCTAGAGAAGTGCAGCAACCCGAGGTCTCTTGTTCCCGTTGCCTGCTCATTGAGGGGTACTCATACTGCAGAACCCAAAGATTTACATATCATCACAGACCTGGTTGCCAGAGTAGATCTCAAAGACACAAGGGAAGATTTTCTTTTCCCTCTTGCTACCAATTTCCTTGAGGTGCAGACTTGGCCAGTACTGGCTGGCTGGACAGATGATACTAGCTGGCAAAGCAGAATCCTTAATTTAGTTTACTGATTTTACTCTTCTCGTTAAACTTTAAGTGAAAAAAGATATTAAGTAAGTTGCCCCCATCCCCTCCTTTTCCATCGTCATATCTAAAGAAGCCTTTGAACTGGTAAGTGATCTGAAGCCCAGGCAGAGAAGACACTGGTGCATGGGAACTACACTAGGTTGTGAAAATGAGAATCTGCCCCTAAGTTGCAAAGGGCAGCCCAACTTCAGCCTAGTGAATGCAGAGCATTTCTAGATTTAATCATGCTTCTGAACTGAAGTAGCCTTTGGTAGGAGGGAGCCAGTCGTATTCTATGCCCTTATACTATGAAAAATAAGGCCCAACCCAGCATTTTCTCATGAATGTCATAGGGAAACTGATGTGGTCCCAGAAATCAGTTACCATGCTGACAAATGTACTGATGTCGATAGTTTTGTGTGTGTGTTAGAGAAACATAGATTCAGAGTTGTTCTCCAGCTTATCTTTCTGATTTATCAGTAACACATGATTGTACTTAGACCAGTAAATTGCAAAGAATTACTCCTTTGAAAAACCACTGCTACACATTTAGTTTTTATGACTATCCTATGACTTCTCAACCCCCCTAGTAGTCTTCAAACACTTGAGCAAAACCCGTTTTTTGGGATTTTGTTGTTCATGTTTTCTCAGGATCTGCAATTTTAATATGCATGTCAGCAAAAAAATTAAAAAATGTAAAAACTCCAGATTTGTTATTGCTTTAAAGTAATTTTTCTGGATTTTTTTCTATAACATATTCAGGATATCTAGTTATATTAGCTCACACAGGCACTTGGGCTACCATAACAAAAATAGTAAATAATCTAACCTGTTGCTTCCATCTCCTCGCTTGCTGTATTAGGCTGCTCCATGCACCCTGACCTTGACCACACAAATATATCATTTATTATAATTACGGAGTCAGAGAAGCACAAGATCAAGGCTCTATCAAAATGATTTTGAGTCTTCTCCCCTTTTCTTTTTCTTGCTATACTAGAGATTGAACTGAAGGGCTTCCCATATACTTTGCTACCCCTGAGCTGTAGCCCAGCCCCTTCATTTTGAGATAGAGCATCACTGAGTTGCTGGCCTTGAATTTAGGGTCTTCCTGCCTCAGCCTCCTGTAGTAGATGGGACTCCAGCCCCTGCTACCAGGCTAACAGGGCTCTCCTCATCTTTACCAATAGCTCCCTTCTTTCTTTGTTCTCACATGGTGGGTCTTTCTTCTTAGAGCACTGAACGTATCTGATTAACACCCTGACTTTTGTCTGAATAGCCCTGTCTCTAGGTACAGTTTCAGTAGGCATCAGTGGTTCAGAGTCTGTAGACAGGTTTTGCAGCCTCTGATTCTGATGTTAACTACTGTATGTTTGGTATATTAAAGCACATCCTTCTTTTGGCTTTCATGTCACTGTGTAAGCTGTTTGTCTAATTACACATCTGTTCTATTGTTTTTTCTGTTATATTGGGTGCTAGATACTTTGTTTCATTTAGTCACTCATTCAGTCAATTAACAGATTTTTTTTTATTGAGTGCCAGCTTTATATTGAGCCTGAATCAGGACTTTTAAGAGATTAAGGTTCTTTATATTCATAATATTTTCCTTATGAGTAGAAAGAAAAAATTACTATATAACACATAACATGGTTTGAAGGTATTGTAACAGAAATTAAAAATGGAGAAGAAAAGTAATTGTGTTTATAAATTAAGATTTAAGGCAAATCAAGGAAGGCATTACAGCATAGATGACATTTGAGCAGAAACTCAACGGAGTAAGGGAGAGAAAAGCAGAAGAAAGAGTTCTGAGGCAGAGGTCAGTAGCACAAATACCCTGAGTCAAGAGAGGCAAGAGAGCCTCACATTAAGTATTTGAAGCCAGCATGCCTCAAGTTATTACAGGAGAATTTAGGAAAATTTAGATGACAGGCCACAACAGGTTTTTATTTTTCCAGTTCTCATATAAAACAGACAAAACCTCAACTATGTTTATAGCAGCATTATTCGTAATAGCAAGAACCTGGAAACAACCTAGATGTCCCTCAACGGAAGAATGGATTAACAAACTGTGGTACATATACACAATGGAATACTACTCAGCAGTAAGAAAAAATGATATCCTAAAATTTGCAGGCAAATGGATGGATCTGGAGAATATCCTCTTGATCGAGGTATCACAAACCCAGGACGATAAGCAGGGGATGTTCTCACTCATTAGTGGACTCTAAATTAAAAAAGCAAAAAGCAAAGTATGGCCAAGCTACAAATCACAACCACTGAACAGCTTGGGATCTGAAACACCTTGGACTGGCACCTTGGATCCCACTCCCTCTGGAGGAACACCTGACTCACTCTTGATGTTGGGGTGAGGAAACTGGATCAGCCAGGAGTGGAGGCTAAACTGAGCAATATTGGGTCCTTGGGACCTCCTGCCCATGCTGGGGAGGAGATGGGGAGATGTGGAGAAGAGAGAGAGACTGGAGGGGGTGGGAGGGGGAAGGGACCTTGAATAAGGATATATACAGATTGAAAATGTGACTTTATTCATAATAAAAAATTAAAAAAACAGACAAAACAACAACATATTAAAACAACAAACAGAAAAATTGCAAAACTCACACAAGATAAGCATCAACAGCACATCTAAGGGGCATTATATCCTTGAGCTTTCCAAAATAGAGCAAATGACACTAACAAATGAATGCTCGTGACCTTGTAACACTTTCAGTATCAGCATCAGGTATCAGTGAGGCGTCCAGAGAACTCAAGAATAGCCCAAGGGGGATGCTGGCACACCCAGCCAGCCAGTCCAGTCAAAGACAGCAGCTGAAACAGAAGAGAAATTTCCTTCTTCAAAAACAAGAGAAAGCAAAAAAAAAAAAAAAACCCTCCTAATCAGGTGTGAGTTGGAGGAGGGAGAGACTGAGGAATTGGATTGATGGAACTTTGCAAAACAGCCTAAGGAGACTTCACTTCCAGGAAAGAGATCTACACAGAAGACAAACTGCTGAGAAGGAAACATAATTGAGTAGACAAGAAGCAAAGGCAAGAGAAAGTCAACAAGAGTACCAGCTAATTGGAAAAGCTGACTCAAAAACTTAAAACAAATTTTACAGAAAACTAATCTCAGGAAAGTATGTTAAGTCAAAAGTTTGAAAAAAAGTTGCAATGAGCAACCTGGCAAGATGACTCTGTAAGTTTCTGCTGCATAAGGATGAGATCTGAGTTTGCTCCCTAAGACACACATAAAAGGCCAAACACAGTGGCTCATATCTATAACCCTGGCCTTGGGACAAAGCAAAGACAGGAGGATCCCTAGGACTTGCTGGCCAGAAATAATAGCTGAATCCAAAAATAACAGCCTCAGTGAGAGACTAAGGCAAAGCAACATAAGACACCCCACTTTACCATCTGGCCTTCACATGCACCCATACTCACACACAAACATGTAAACATATAGACACCCCACATGGACACCACACATGCACACACTTAGGCACTACAAAGAAATGACATTTTTACAGACGGCAAAACACTCGGAGAGACACACCCTCTAAGCAGATGGAAACCACTGTTTCAAAAGGGTACAAAGGTCTGAAGAACATGAGACGACAGTGTTTCTGAGCTAGAAACATAAATGAGTGAAATTAGAAACGAACAAAAAAATTACTTCCAACATGAAAAATTAAACTGAAAAGATCGCAAGAATGAAGAATAGGACTGAAGATGCCTTGAGGAGGCAGAAAAAAGAAAAAAATAACAAAGTAGTGAAAAGGCAGAACAGATAAGGGGCTGGTACTGATCTCTTTCTGCCATTGTAAGACAACCTGTCCAAGAACAACTGGGGAGGAAAGGGTTCACTTCATCCTCTAGCTTGTAAACTACTTCACCTAGGGAAGTCACAGCTGGAAGTTAAAACAGGAACTTCCAATCAGGAACTGAAGCAGAGGCCATGGAGGAGTGCTGCTCACTAGCCAGCTCCCCATGGCTTGTTCAGCCTGCTTTCTTACATAATCAGGACCACCTGCCTACCAGGCTCACATTAATCAGCAACCAAGAATACTCAGCAAACTTGCACACAGACCAATCTGATAGAGTCATTTTCTCATTTGAGGTTCCCAGATGATCAAGTTGATAAAAAACTGAAACATGAATTCTAGTTTGTATTTAATAAAAACTCAGAGCCACAGTCGAATCTCACCCAGCCAACTTCTCAGGGTAAAAGCTATCTTCCAGATTTCTCAGCCTGGTTCATTGTTGCATCTACTACAGAATACCACACCCTCTGCCTATGCCTCCTTAAATATCTTCTTTGCCCCGTTGTTTTACTTTGGGCTCAACTCTGCCTCATAATTCTAGAGTTAAGATTAAAGGTGTGAGATACTACTAGTTAGGCCTTGAACTCACAGAAAGATCTCTGTTTGTGGAGTTATGGGATTAAAGGCATGAGTTACCACTCTCTGACCCCCCTGGCTTGACTGTGGGTGGATTTGTTCTCTGATATTTCAGACTGGTTTTATTAAATATAAAATATATCACCACAGGAAACTCAGCAGCACAATTGTCAATTTTATACACAAACTCATCACTACTAAACCAGAGCATTCCCTTTCTTGTTTATCCCCAAGATACCATGTTAATATAAAATATAGTATAACTTTAAAAGTCCACAGTCTAAAAATTCAAATACTTAAGTTCAATTTCTCTACCCAATATCTCTTTAAAACTCCAAAGTCTCTCAAATTTGGGTTCCTGTAAAATAAATTTTTTTAAAAAAGGTTAAATACTTCCTTACTCTGAGAAGGAAGTGCACAGTTATCATCAAGTCAAAGAACAACCAACATTTACCAGAGTAACAAATTGAGCAGCTTCACACCTGTCATCTGGAATTCACTCATGATATTCAGGCTCCTAGGGCCAGCTCCCCTTCTCTGATTCTGCTATCCACAGGACACTCAGCTTGTCTTGTAGGTTCAAGCCAGCTCAAGCTCCACTCCATACCCACTGCTGGTTTGAGTGGACTTCTCACAATCCTGGCATCTCCAGTATGCTGGAGTCTTCATTCAAACTGAGAAAGTACCTTTGCCAATGGCTCCCTGGCCTCTTGTACAGACTCCAATCCTGCTGTATAGTGAGAAGCTTCAGTCTATGACCCCTTTAATCCTGACTTCTCCACTGCATCAGAGGCTTCACATTCATCAAAGCCCCCCTACAAACAATGCCAAGCTTCTAATGCTCTCCATGACCCCTGCAACTAGGTGTCACAAACCCAGAACCATATGGGAGATTCTTTTTTTCATTAATTTTTAAAAATATTTACTTATTTATTATGCATTATACAGAAGAAAGCACTAGATGTCTTCATAGATGGTTGTGAGCCACCACCATGTGGTTGCTGGGAATTGAACTCAGGACCTCTGGAAGAACAGTCAGTGCTCTTAACCTCTGAGTCATCTCTCCAGCCAATAGCTCCCACATCTTAACTCATTTCTATTAATCGATCTTGCCATGTGGCCCATCGATTACCTATTTCTTTACATTTTGCTTCGTGGGTGGCTGGATCACATCTCTCTTGACTCTGCCCTCTTCCTTTATCTGTGCTCAGATTTCCTGTCTGCTTCTACGATGCCCTGCCATAGGTCAAAACAGTCCCTTTATTAATCAATGATATTCACAGCATGCAGAAAGACATCCCACATTACTTCCCCTTATCTGTCTACTCAAAAATGAATGTTTTAATTTTAACATAGCAAAATTACATATAAAAACAGCTATCAAGAAGAATTATAGTTACAATATCTAGATTCTTTGTATTTAACAAAATTAAAGTAAATATTTTATCATCTACCTTTTCCTTGTGAGTCTAAAGTTTCACATCTAATTTACATTTTATTATAACTAAGGAGAACTATACTCATAACTATCTAATCTTCAACTACATCAAAGACCACAAAAGGATATAATATTACCTAAGTAAACAGGAAGTGCAAGCAACTTTCAAAATCTAGAAATGACAGAGATGACATCTGGCTGCCTGGACAGTCACCCAAAGTTCCTTAATAATGGTGGGGCATCCATTTTCAGGTTTCATGCCTAGAGTCTGTGGCACCTCTTAGTGAAGCAGGAAATTTGAAGGACTGCTCTGCACATTCTGACATATCAGTTGCTTCTCCTTGTGTCTCAAAGAAAGTCTGCCAGTTTTCTCTGTGAGGCAGGAACCTAAAGGATCATTTTGGCTTACTCTGCCAAAGTTTATAGGTCACTTTTCTATGGGTATTGCATGTCCATTTTGTACAATGTCTTGTCAGGCAGTTAAGGCAAGAACAGTTTCTTGTGCAATGGTTAACCTTTGCCACAAAGAAAATAAATTCCCTGTTGAGATTTTTTCATGCCCATCAATCTCTTGAAGTAGATTTGTGCTGCCAGAAGCAGACCTGCCTCATTGTCCAGAAAGGTCCAAGTTCTTAAAATATTTAAATGCCATATTTTGTAGGTCTTTAAAGTGTTTGAAGATTACTTACCTAATTAAAATATATCTTTGTATACCTAAAAAATTCTGACTAACCTGACTATAAGTTTAAATATCACAGATGACTGTTAATCTGCATTTCTCAATTATATATTACAATTTTAAATGAGTTACATAAACATATTACCTTAAATAAGAGTAGAAATATACATACAGTATAGCAAAATTGACCTTAAATTTGTATTAATAAACCAAATTTCATACCAATGTAAAATATTTTGAGATCAACGACTGATTTTTAGATTAAAATAAATTTAATAATCTATTTTTAAAAATTATTTCTATAATATATTACCCCTTTTTCCCTAGAAAGAGATTGACTATGACCATTAACCATTTATAATAAAAACAAACATTTATAAACAATATTTTTGAAATTTGGGCATAGCTTTCCATTACTACTTCCTGCTGTTTAGAGGCACTGGTAATTTTATGGGGGTTCTAAGGCTGAGCCATCTTAGTTGGCAGCCTTGAAGATGATGTGGCCATCTTTTCCCATCAGAGATTTTTTTCAGGGCGTCTTTCTTAATCAAACCATATTCACCTAGAAGCAATACACAGGTTCTCATCTTCTGTGGAAACAAAAGCAGAACCTCTTTTCTAAAGCAACATATCCTTAGACCCAAATTTTAAAATCAAGATATCTTTAAAATATATATGTTTGTTTAACTTAGAGACCTTTACAATTAAATGTCTTTCTACAGCTAGCTTATTAACAGTTAATTAATTAAAAGAAAACACAATAATAGACATAATTCAGACTCTGTATATTTTTCATCTTTATGTGACATATTATTATTACTCTATTTTTCTTTTTAAATTACTTTCTCTACTTTCTTTCTTTTATCTCCCAGCCTATGTATTCTTTTCACACACATTGTAACTCATTTAGAGGTTTTCTCCATCTGAATCTGTTTTATTGCATATCCTTAATCATTTTTTTAACCAGAAGAGCTTTTAAAATGCTAGACTGTAAAGCACTGTTTTTACTGATGACTCTGCCCCACTTGGCTTTTCAAAATGGCGGAGGTACCAGAGCCATACTTACCTTTTGAGTTCTGGGAAGCAGTATTAACTATTGTGAAGCTATGCTTTTAAGCCCAGAGCTGTGTTTCTCAACTCAAAAGCAGTGGCTGGAAGAAACCTCTTTGCACCACAGCCAGTGAGAAAGGCTGCAGAAATTGTCCATGCCACTCAGCTCACCTGAGGTGGCCAGTGGATGATAGGATTCCACAGACAGCTCCTGGGAGATGAATCTCTGAGACTGAGAGTAGGAAACCCTGTGTGGCTTTCTTTCTCTGCACTGAGAACCTATCTATCTATCTATCTATCTATCTATCTATCTATCTATCTATCTATTTGTCTATCTATTTATTTAATATATTTATTATTTGATGATATTACATCATGCACCCCATCAAACTCTGTTATCAGATCTCTCAGATTCATACCCACTTTTATAATCTCCCCATTTACAAAATCACCCGTTCATGCTGCTCATTTACTTACTGGAGCATAATTAAACTCATATGGGAGATTCTTACATGTTACCAGTTCAGCTGTCAGCATGAGGTGCAACCTTAATCACTGTGGACCATAGCTTCTGTGTGATAACCCCGAGGAAATAGTCCCAGAAGATTTCAGCCTAATAATGTTGGCCTTTTAGTAATATCTGCTCTCTCATCCCTAGTTGACTAACATTAGTTATCCTAGGAAAACAAAGGCTTCGTGTATGTTGCTAGTCTCTTGTTAACCACAACCAATTCTTTAGCTCCAGCAGACCAGAAACCCAGATTCTTACTAAAAATTATCACAGGAACAGACCCAATAAAGTCTCTGCTGGACTCTCTCCAACTTTCCTGTGAAACTTCACAAGCCAGGCCTTCACTGCCTGCATGGCTCTCAACATTCTGTCCTCCCACAAAACATCCCGTTAGCTTTAAACACAAATGGCTTTTCCAAACACTTCTAAAATCCTCCCCCAAACAACATGGACAAGTTAGTCACTGTAACATCCCATTCTCTGGAACCAATTTCTGCCTCACTTTGATTTCTATAGTTGTAGTAAAGAGTCCACAACCAAAAGCAACTTTGGGATAACAGGATTTATTTCAGGTTACAACTTATAGTTCATCACTGAGGAAGTCAAGGCAGGAATATGGAATCAGGAACAGAAGCAGAGTCCATGGTAGAATTCTGTCCACTGGATCACTCAGTCTGCTTTCTTCTATAACCCAGGCCCACCTGCCCAAGCTTGGTACCACCCACAGTGGGCTGGGCCCTTGTATGTAAATTACTAATCAAGAAAATTCCCACAGTCTTGCCCAGAGACCAGTCTAATAGAGATATTTTCTCAGTTGAGTTTCTTTTCAAATGACCCTGACAAACAAAAAGACAAAACTCAACCAGCATAAGGACAACATGGCAGATATTTACTAGAGACAAAACAAGAAAAAAAAAAAAGAAATCTAACATACAGATCGTATATTGTCCTTGAGTTAAAGGAAGGTGTGTGTGGTGGGGTATAGGGTAAGGAAACAGAACAAATACTGCCAGCTGTTGTTCTAAAGAAGTTCTTCCAGGTGAGAGGGCTAGAAGTAGCCTCCATGTGATCCAGTGAAGGAGAGAATCAAAGAAGAGAAAGTATACTATCACAACCACAAAAAAAGAAACTAAGATAAATGCAGAATGGAGGAGACAGCCTCTTCAACAAAGTAACAGGAAATAGGGCATCTTCATATGAAAAAGGGGTACTAGAGTCCTGTCTCTTACCCTGCGCAAGCCCTGATTCTGTGTCAAAGCCCTTAGGATCTGGAACACTGAAAGTTCTAGAAAAAACGATGAAACACTTCAGGAAAAGACTACCCTTTTCCTTTGTGTTTTGTTTGTTTTGAGACAGGGTCTCACTGTGTAGTCCTAGCTGACCTGGAACTTGCTATGTACATCAGACTATTGTGAAAGTCAAAGTTACATTTTAAGTTACTTTTACTAAGTAAGTTACAATTACTAAGAGATCCATGAAACAAAAATACCTCTGATCTGTAAGCCCCTTACCCAAGGATAGATAGTTCCTGAAGTTATTGTTCATGGGAGATAATAAGCCACATATTCTCACTCCCCCACACAAGTCTGTTTGACTCCGCTACACCAGAAGCGATTGATCACATGTTGGGTGGAGGTTCACAGGCAGGAAATATGTTAAGATGCATGCTTGCGTATTGGGACAGCGGGACATTGGGACCTTAGGACCTCCTGCCCTTGCTGGGGAGGAATGGGGAGATGTGGAGAAGACAGTGTGACTGGAGGGAGTGGGAAGGAGAAGGGACCTTGAACAAGGACATACACGGGTAGAAAATGTGACTTTATTCATAATAATAAAAAAGACACACACACAAAAAAGATGCATGCTTGCTTGCCCCTGATTGGACCTAATGGGAAATGAAAACCATGACTCAGGGAAGCCAGAGATAGACTCGGACAGAGAGTCCATCAACCTGGCCAATATTTAATTAAAGCTTGCTTCAAATTCGACTTTAAACTATGGTAGTGATTTTATTCTCCACTGTTGGGATTAACACTTGATTTGAACCCAGTGCTGAGATTAAAGGGTGTATGCCACCACGCTCGATTTGACTTTCTTATGTTTTCAAAACTATATTTTATCTATAGATATCAATAACTTTACATATTTAATAACACTATTATAAAATGATTTGGCATAGCTCTGAACAGAAGATAAAAGATGAATTTTTCAGTTTAGAAAATTCCTTCATTTAAACCATAGTTTTGAATGCACTCGTTCTAACTGGGTCAGTAGAACAAATGTGCTCAATATCTCATTCCTTTTGCACTGATGATGTGTGCACACTTCTTTCTTTCACTCTTATGAATAAAAAGATACATTCAATTTCAAAATTAAAAGACCCTCTGCACAACAAAGGAGGCATAAGGGAATAGACACTTCTTCTTTTAAAAAATGCAGGTGTTTTGCCTGTACATATGTCTGTGTACCACATGTGTGCTTGGTGCCCATAAAAGCAGAAGAAAAATATATTGGAGCCCCTGGAACTGGGTAGATCTCAGCTGTCATGGAGGTGGTGGCACCTGAGCTCTGGCTCACTGGAAGAGCAGTGAGTGCTCTTAACTGCTGAACCAGCTCTCTAGGAATAGATACTTTTTAGAGGAAGAAACACAAATAAATAGTAAATGCTTGAAAAACATTCCATATCCTTGGCTTCAGGGAAATGCAAATCAAAACTGCTTTGAGACGGTGTCACCCCAATCAGAATGTCTGTCACCAAGAAAACAAATGACAGCAAATGCTGAAGGGATTTGCAGAGAGAACACTTTTTAACTTCCAGTATAAGTACAAACCAGTACAGTCACTATGGAAACTAGTGGGATGTTCCTCAAAACACAAAAAGCAGAAATATTATATGATTCAGCTATGACCCTAAGTCATCCACCACAGAGACCTGAGCACATTCATGTTTATTGATTGTGGTACAATAGCCAAGATATGGAACCAGCCTAGGTAGCTGTCCACCAATAGGTGAATGGATAAAGAAAATGGTATACACACAATGAAATATTACCAAGTCATAAAGAATAAATTATGGTGTTTGCAGAAAAATGTAGAGAACTGGAGATTATTATGTTAAGCAAAATAAGTCAGACAAATATGCAGTATTTTTCTTTTGTGTGCATGTTTATGAGAGTAAGAGAAAGAGCTGTGAGCGGGAAGAAAGAAACTAAAAAGGAGAAGAGAGGACTGAGTGTGTGAGTACTAGAATATACTGGATATGGAAACAGAAGGGGGATATCTGGGGACCAATGAGAAGTGGGAGGGGGCTGCGTTCCAGCAGTCCAGAGGAATAAGAACAGAGTATAATGATACATATGTATGGAAACATCACAGTGAAAACTATAACTTTGTATGCTGGCTAAAATAATCAGTTAAAATCATTCTTGTTTGAAAAGAATAACTTCACTGACATTTAAAATACAGGTTTGAAACTGCAAACTTAAAGAATATATTTCATTGAGAACACTATTCTGGACTTATCAGCATTAGGCCACATTCCTCTAGGACTCTCAGACTCCCAAGAAAGGAAAATAATGGAAATATCTTTGTAGTTAGACAAACAAAGCAAATGAGTTTGGACTGAAAGAAATTAAATCTTACCATAAGTTTGGGTGGCCACATTCTCTGCCAGAAGAATATCAAGTAGCATATTTAAAGTGTGAAAGAAAGAAAATGAGAGATGATAATAAATACAATGGATAAACTCTACCACGTGCATATATAAGCCCATCAGATCATGAGTGTGCTTTAAGAAATGGAGCCAGCAGTCACTTTCAGGTAGGAAACTGACTCATTGTGAAGGCAGCACATAAAATGTCCTGTTTCACAGGATGAGCCATCCTGTTGTGCACATAACCACTGAATGAGAGCAATCATCTCTTCACAAAGTATTTCAACAAAGAAAACAAAAGAATAATAGAATTTGGATAGCACAGAGCTTTTATAATAATTAATTAATTTTTTGAGGGGAGTGCATGCATGGAGATTGGAGAAAAACCTGTGGGAGTCATTTCTGCTCTTCCACTGTGATCAAACTCAGGTGTCAGGTTCGAGGACACGCACCGCACCCTTAACCACTGAGCCATCTTACCAGCCCATATTATACTGTTTGATCTCCAATGAATAAAGGAAGCTTAGCATTGAGCATAAACACCTGCTGAGGTAACAAAAAGACAAGTACAAATGGATGTCTCAAGGTGAGGAGGGCAACACTACCTTGCCAGAGGCATCAAGCTATGAACTCTTCTGGGAGCCCTGGGAAAAGGAGGTCCAGGGTTACTGCCAACAGCCCGAGAAGTCCTGCTCTACTCAGGGACCAGAACTCAAATAAAACTTGGACTTTGACTATACCACAATTAAAGGTGAGTCAGGGTGAAGCAGAGTTAATAAAGCTTATTCTAAGGGCAACTACACACCTTACATTTGGGAGTAGACTGTATGAGAGATACTTACACAAGGGTGACTGTACAACACAGGACTGGATAAAGCATTTTAAGAGTCACACTTTGTGATGGCTACATTCATGGTTCTGTGGCTTTCTAAATGATGCTGCTGAAAGGATGTGATTTACAACAAGGGTTAGAGATTAAGCAAAGCTAAAATTTAAGTAATTTAAAAATTAAGCCAAAATTATGTGAGCAGATTTGCTTAATTTTCTTGTCTGAAAGAAAAAGGTTATTAGCAATAAGTAAAATTATAAGGTAACTTAATGAGGCAACATGTTTAGATTTAAGGACACAAGTGTGCTAAAGTGGTAAGCCTTGGGGTTGCATGCATTCTGGCCCTAAGTAAATGTGGTTCATTTGTTGTTTTTAGTATTCTTATTTGAGATGTCTTATTTATTTTATGTGCACTGGTGCTCTGCCTGCATGTATGTCTGTGTGAGGGTGTCAGGTCCTCTGGAACTGGAATTACAGCCATGAGCTGCCATGTGGGTGCTGGGAATTGAACCCTGGTCCTCTGGAAGAGCATTCAGTGCTCTTAACCACTGAGCCATCTCTCCAGCTCTCTATTTGAGATGTCTTTAGGAAAACACATATCTGCAGGCAATTCTGGCTGTAGTGGTTCTGTTGAAATCTCTTGACTTCCATGAGAAGGAAAAGCAAGCTGGATCCAAGGCCAAGGGAGTTCTTTTGCTCCTTCTGTCCCTTAACTTTCTTTTTGTCTTGCTGCAAAACCCAAGTCTAAGCATCCCTGGGAGTCTTCTTGCCATTGTGCAGAACGGGAGAACATATTAAGCTGCTTCTAAGTATCCAGAGGAAAAATCCAGACCAGAGGGAGTTTAACAAGACAGATGACCCATGCTCTTAGCAAATAAACTGTAGGGGTGGGGTGGGGTGGTAATAGAGCCAGAGGCACAGCCAGGAGATTCATACAGATCTCAAAGAACTTCAAGGAAAAACAAAAAGAGAACCACAGTTCCAGGAAACATTAAGATGGTAAAAACTTTAATCAGTGACAAGTACAATGACTTTAAAAACCTGTCTGCAAACATTTCAGCAAATTTCTGTATGTGACCCCACCCCTTGAATCTGAGCTGGCTTTATTGTCTGACTCAACTGTAGCCAACAGAATTCACTGGAAGTAAATCTGCATGACTTCTACCACAAAAATGCTGACATTTCCTCCCTGCTTGAAAGGACACTCACTTTTGGAATCTGGAGCCACCATGTGAGAAATCTGATCACTATGAGGGAGCCTAGGTCTCCCCAAGACACCACAGATAGGAAGTCTATTCTGACATGGAGGTCCCAGCAGAGAGTCAGGCTCAGCTTTCAGACACGTCACTAGAAATGTCTCTTCCCCATATCAGCCCCCAGTTGTTGATTTGCCTCCAGATGCTGAGTCTTCCCTGAACATGGAATAGAGACCATAATATGCTATTGCTGGATACGGCTGATGTGTAATAGGCAGTTTTTGAAATCTTTATCCAATTCTATGCTCAGGGTTCCTACATTAGTAGTTTAAAATTGGTAGAAGTATTTATACCACAGAAATCAGCAAGCATTCAAATCAGGATGCTGATTACTAACTGTACCTATGAACTCCTGACCCTCAGAATCCATGAGGTAAATGAGTGAAGCCACACAGTTTGGTAGTCATTAATTATAGATGGCAGTGATTGGAACAGCAAGGAAATGGTCTTTTCAAACAAGACTACTGCTGTGGAATTATCCTTCTGTACACCGTGGAGATGTGTTGCTCTCATTGTTAATAAAGAACTGACTGACCAGGAAGGCAGGATTTTCAGGGCAGAGAAAATGCTGGGGAGAAGAAGGGCAGAGTCATGAGAGTAGCCAGTCAGATGTAGAAGGAGCAAGACATGAACACACCATGCTGAAAAAGGATATTGATACATGGCAGAGCACAGATAAGAAATATGGGTTAATTTAAGCTGTAAGAGCTAGTTAGTAACAAGCCTAAGTTATCGGCTGAGGATTTATAATTAATAATAAGTCTCAGTGTGGTTATTTGGGAGCTGAATGGCAGAACAGAGCTGACTATCTGGGCACAGAGAAACTCCTTTTGTAGGCTATTGTGTTATTTCTTTTGAGAGAAGAAAGGTATTGAGACTTCTGGAGTGAATGTTAAGTTCTCTGTTTTTAAAACTGCTTCATAGTTTTTGTTTGATCATTCTTCTTGTTGTTTGGATGAGGTTCTTACTGTGCTGCACAAGGCTAGTCTCAGCCTTGTGAGCTTGAGTGTTCTAATATCTAACCAATATCTAAGACTACAGATACAAGTTATCACAACCAAGTGGGCAAATTCTATAATCTTAGCATTGGTTGCAAAGATATTCATCATATAATACTTAATTAAATCACATATTTTTTCATGTGATTTTTGTATCTTTTATGAATAAAACATGTTTTAAAAGAAATCTTTCTCTTTATTCCCAATGTATTCAGCAAGATGCATTTGAAAATGAAATTACTGTTTGCTAATATTCACAATTTAAATGTAAAAACTGAAACCTAGATTATGGAAGACCGAAGAGGGCACTAGGCCTTGTGTTCACAGATAAGCACTAGAGAAACTAGGAGTCTGTGTGCCTATGCGTGTGTGTGTGTGTGTGTGTGTGTGTGTGTGTGTGTGTGTGTGTGTGTGTGTATGTTCGAGACAGGAGTTTCTCTGTATAACAGTCCTGGCTGTTGTCCTGGAAGTCATTCTGTAGACCAGTTTGGCCTCAAACTCACATATATCTGCCTGCTTGTGCCTCCCAAGTGCTGGGATTAAAGTCGTGTGCCACCAAACTAGAAATCTTAAAAAGTTGTCACTTCAACAGAAGAGACGAAGTCCTGTTTTTCACCCAGAAGGCTGGGGACAGATTTATTTAACAGTCTTGTGATCTGTGATATCTGCAAGGCCAAGTTACTCCTGAATGCCCCATACTCTTTGTCCTTCAATCTTTATCTTGATCATGGTTTCTCAGTCAATAGAGTACATCCTTAAGGGAGGATAAATACATACTTTATAGTTTGGTGACCTCTATGATGACAGTGCCAGATCCTCTCTAGGCCCTTAAGCTACAGAATCCATTTTTATGAAGAGGTCACATGTACAAAACAGTTTCTACTTAGTCACACTGTAAGCTTCATTGTACACACAGAATTGAGATAATTGTTACTGGGAATATTTTTTCCAGAGTTGTTCTGTGCTCAAATGCCTAAAGGGAAGTGCCTGGTGTCAGAAGTGTGAACCAACACTGGCTACTGAGTTGTGTTGAATCAGATTTTCTTTTGCCTCACATAGATCACCATGTTTGCAGAGACCCCCATAAGACCAACAAAACTGTGCGGTGAAATGCAAAATAATCAGAATGGAAATGGTCACGTAGTGTTAAAGGAGAGATGTCATTGTATGGTCTTTTGATACTCTGAGTTCCTAATTCCCATAGAATAGAGTTGAAAACAACCTTAATGTATTAGAAACATAAGTAAAGACATCTTCTGTGACTTGGAATAATGTAATGCTTACAAAATAGGAATCACCCACAAGGCAGCTCCTATAGGAACCATGCCTATGGTAGGCTCTCATAACCAACCCTCAAATGGCTCTGATATGTTAGTGAATCAACCTTAAGACATGAGCCCAGATAGTACAAAGGCAATTCCCACTGGAACAATACAAAACACTGGAACTTTGGAGTCTGCACTGGAATCTCACTGCTATAGTCCAAAGACAAGAAGACATCTTAAGTATTGGCACTGATTCACAAGAGCAAAGGGACTTTGAGACTGGCTACTGTGTGATTCTGGTTCTGATGATCAAGGCTGAATTTACACATGCTCATCTGTCAAGGATAGCCTCTGTTCAAAGTTCTCAAGATCTTCTGGATCTTCTAAAAGGGTCATTCTCCCTGCTTGTCACATCTGAAGGACTTCCATGTAGATACCAGTACATCTTGCTCCTACGGCACCTTCACTGGAGAGGACTCTCTAGCAGAAGCCTGTAGCATTTCATGCTTCACCATTTCCTGCTTTATAAGACATCTGTCAGACCCTGTCCAGAGGTGAGGTGAGGTGATTCCCCGCCCGGAAAGTTGTGTTCTGGGACAAGGATCAATCTGTAGTGCCTGACCCCAGACTCTTCGTAGCAGACAGGACTAGGGTTTGGCTGTGAGGGGCTCCTCCAGCCACACCTAAAAAAGGGGACATTGCACGGCCAGTCCCACCTCCAGGGCAAACTGTGTCATCAGAGAAGGACTGGGGCCTTGAAATTCAGACACCTGTCCAGAGCAGAGTCAGAGATTGAGCAGATCCCTTGCTTATAGGAGACAGAAGATACAGAAGCCCTCTAGTCAAAACTGACTAGGAGCAGCCTAATTGTGAACCACTGAAACCATGGGGAGATGCCAGTGCAAAAATACATATAGTAATATAAAGAACAATAAGGCAACTCCAAAAGAAACTGATGGTTCTAAAACTACAAGACCTGAACAGAAGCAATGAAGAAGAAACACAAGGAAACAATACCAAAAACACCTTTATGAAGATTATTGAAGCCTTCAAAGAAGATACAAAAAACTCCCTTAAAGAAATAAAAGAAAATATAAACAAAAAATTGGAAGAGATAAACAAATGCTTGAAAGAAAACCAAGAAAAGGTAAACTAAAAAAAAATGAAAGAAACATTCCAGGAACAAAAAACTGAAATAGAAGCAATAAAAAAGGCACAAAATGAGGCAAAGATAGAAATAGAAAACCTGAAGAAAAGAGCTGGAACGACAGATACAGGCATAACCAACAGAATCCAAGAAATGGAAGAGAGAATCTCTGACGTAGAAGACTCAGTAGCAAATGGACTTAATATATACAGAGTGTTCCACCCAAACACAAAGGAATAAACCTTTTTTTCTGCCTAAAGATACTTCCTAAACCACTTCCTAAATATAACACCAGTACCACAAAGAATAAGAACAAAAATCAATAAGTGGGACCTGCTGAAACTGAGAAGCTTCTGTAAAGCCAAGGACACAGTCAATGAGACAAAACAACAGTCTACAGAATGGGAAAAGATCTTCACCAACCCTACAAGTGATAAAGGATTGATGTCTAAAATATATAAAGAACACAAGAGTCTAGAGCCCAAAACCTTGAATAAGCCAATCAAAAAATGGGGTTCAGAACTAAATAGGGAATTCTCATCAGAAGAATTATGAATGGCTGTAAGGCAAGTGCTCATCATCTTTAGCTATCAGAGAAATGCAAATCAAAACAAGTTTGAGATATCACCTGACACCAGGATCAGATTGGCTAAGATAAAAGACACAGATGACAGCCTATGCTGGAGAGATTGTAAAGCAAGAGGAACACTCCTCCATTGTTGGTGGGAGTGTAAGCTTGTTCAGCCACTCTGGAATGCAGTATGGCAGTTTCACAGAAAATTGATAATCAATCTCCTCAAGGACCCAGCAATACCACTTCTGGGCGTATACCCTAAAGAAGCACA
>PVIH01009665.1:0-80760 GCA_004025045.1 Sigmodon hispidus | reverse complement strand
CCTAGCCCTCTGACCTCTCCCAGCTGCCTGTCTGGTTCCAGGCTTCCCACCTGCTTATCCTGAAAAGGAAAGGTTGTCTGTGTGGGGCAGCCCCGTGAACAGACAGCCCGGCACGGCGCCACCACACACTCTAGTTCCCTAAACCATCTTCCCAGATCCAGACAAAGGAGGGTGGTCCCCAGCTTGGGGCTGAAAGGAGATCTGGCCAGGCTGGATTTCATGAGGAGCCTCTGTCTATTCATTGATTGAGTGGAGGGAGGCAGCCCCAGCCACACAGACCTAGTGATATTTCTTCCCCTCATCCGTTATCAATGGCCAGCTTAGGAAGCAGCAGCAGCAGCTCACATTCCTGAGTGGCAGGTGTCACATCTGTGCTCAGAGCATTATACCACTGAAGCCAAGGGCTTCTGCTTCCACTCTGTAGATATGCAGGGTTAAGTGACTCACCCAGAGTCAAGTCAGTTGTGAGGAATGGCCCGGGACTCACTTTGTGGGGTCTGGCCCCAGCCCTAGCTCCAGGCATCTCTAGAGCAAGTGGCTCCATTTCTGGACAGGTCTAGATCTTTGTAGACATTGCAGGATTCCCACAACAATGGATGAGTATCAGGTTTGCCTGGGAAACTTTCTAAAAGGCACCTACCTGATTTCTCACTGCTGGGATAGTATATTAGCATAGATTGCCATGCACTTCCACTGCAATCTGTGCTAATACACTATCTGGGTAAGAAGGCTATTTCTCCCCAGCACCCCCAAGGACTGCCATCCCCAGGCCTGTGCCCATCAGACCCAAGGAGAAATAGCTTCAGTCCCCCTCCTATTCACAAGTTGCCTAGTGCTCAGTTGGGGACAGTTCTCAGTCTGTTGCTGCCTCCCACTCAGTCCCCGGCCCAGAGGGTCATTTCTAAGGTAAGAAGAAGAGTGTAGATGTGGCCACATAATGAGTTATTCCAAGCCCTTTGAAGTGTGGGGGCAAGAGGCACAGAGGATCAGGATAGCAAGGATTGAACTTCTGACCCCTGCTGTTGAGTCCAGTGCCCCAGAGCATCATGATACCCAGGCTGTAGCATAGGCTGGGAATTGGAAAATGGCTGCAATGAAAAGCCATTTTCCCCAACAGCTTGCAGTAAGGAACACGGGGAAGCATAGGTGCCATATACTTAGCAGGAGAATGTTTCCAGAAAAATGAAAATGAGAAGGGGAAGACCTGTGCTAAATGTGGGCAGCACCATTCCATAGGCAGACGGCAGCATCCATCTCTCCCTGCTTCCCTAGTGTGGATGCAATAGAATCAACTGCTCCGTGGCCCTCCCTGCTGCCATACCACCCCACCTGATGGCTGTCCTCCCAAGCTATGGCAAACCTTCCTTCCTTACATTACCTTTACCAGGAATTTAATGGCAGCAATGAGAAAAGTAACTAATATAATTATTAGTAAAATAGCTGTGACTCCAAGCCACACAAGCAATCCCTGTTTAACTGTAACTAAACATACTTTTAGTTCTGCTTCCCTCAGCCAAGATCCCCAGGGCCACTCCAGCACTATCCATCACGAGATGAAGCACAAGAGAGAGACTATTCCAGGAAAGATCGACTCCGCCGATCACTCTCAAAATGATCTTTTATAACTTTTACAAAAGCATATGAACGTGTGCGTGTGCGTGTGCGTGTGTGTGTGTGTGTGTGTGTGTGTGTTTGGTGCTTTCATGGTGAGCCCTTCAGAGAGGGGAGCCTCAAACATTAAACTCACCTGTCCAGCCTTTCATTCAGCAAGCTCTCACCACAGAAATGCCATCAGGGAATATGGAGAAACTGACTTGCAAGCTCTCATTTTAGATTTTTCTTTGTTTAGCTTTTGTTTTGATGCTAAAGATTGAAGCCGGACCTCATGCATACTACTGAGCTGCATCACAGCACCTCTATGCTTTGGTTTTGGTGGAAGGAACAAATGTGTCTGGTGAGTTATAAGAGCAGAAAGATCAATGAATCTGATGTAGGAGTCCTGGTTCCAGTGCAGCTGTGCCCTGGAGCCTCCCCAGTGAATGATGTTCATGGTTAAGTGGGGCAGAATCTAGAATCATCAGAGAGATGGGCCTATGGATATGCCTGTGGGGCATTGTCTTAGAGTTTCTATTGCTGTGAAGAGACACCATGACTATGGCAATTCTTACAAAGGAAAACATTTAACTGAGGTTACAGTTCAGAGGTTCAGTGCATTATTATCATCATGGTAGGACATGGTGGTGTGCAGGCAGACATGGTGCTGGAGAAGGAGCTGAGAATTCTTACTTCTTGACCGGAAGGCAATAGAAGTGGTCTGAGACACTGTGGCTTGAACATAGGAGACCTCAAAGCCCACAGTGACACACACTTCCTCCAACAAGGCCACCTCTACTGCAACAAAGCCACATCTCCTAATGGTGCCACTCTCTGTAAGCTTATGGGAGCCAATTACATTCAAACTACCGCAGGAGTTATCTTGATTATGTTCGTTGATGTAGGAAGGTCCCTCTAATTGTGGGAGGGGCCATTCCCTGGGCAGGGCATCTTGGACTATAACATGGAAAAGGTGAGCTGAGCAGCAGTATTCATGCATTCACCTTCTCTATTTCCCAACTGTCCATATGATATGACCAGGTTCTTCAAAGTCTTGCTGCCTTGATTTTCTGCCCTGATGGACTATGTCTTGAACCCTGGGCTAAAATAAACCTTTTCTCCCTTAAATTTCTTCTATTATAATATTTTTATCACAGCCACAAGAGTAGAAACTGAGGCAGTGGGAGCTAGTGGTACCCACTGTGACAGATACAGAAGTACACCATGAGCTGAGACTCCTGAGCACGTAAACAGAATACAGGAAGGTGCAGTGTGGCGATGGGTTGTCCTCAAGACAACAGTCCTGGTAATGGCACATGAGCTGGCCTCTACAAGACTCAGGCAGACAGAAGAGAGCCCTGGCAGAAGACATCACACCTCGGCAGGACAGCACAAGTGAGCCGAGAGCAGGCCATGAATGTCTCCAGCAAAGAGGTGGGAGGAGGGCCCCTGAGGTCCAACTCTGCCAACCAGCCAGTGGATACCCGTGTTAAATGGCTTCCAAATGGTCTTCTGTTCATAAGAAATTAATAAAAATGCCCCCAAACAGACTGTCCTATAGGCCAGGCAATCAGGGACAGTGCTTCTGTATCACATAAAGAAGAGCACTGGGTGGCTTGGGAGTCCCCCACCTGGGCAGGCCCTGTGGTCAGCTTGTCAGGAAGCCAAACAGAACCCTTTCTGTTGCTGTGTTCCAGTCCAGAACATGTGGTCATCTCTGATATAATTGTGCCCACATTCTCACTGGCCTTGACCACAGACTCTCCCTATCTATCCACGACTTCATTCACTTGACAAAGGTTATGGTCCTGTTCACAAAAATCTGGAAGGGTTTATGTAGCCAGAAGTTTCTGGCCTGACCTAGCCCCAAAGTCTGGACCTGCCCGCAACTGCTTAATCCCAAACAATCACACAAAAGCTAATAATATGAATTATAAACTGTTTGGCCTATGGCTCAGGCTCATTACCAACTAGCTCTTACAACTTAACTCAGCCCATTATTATTAACCTGTGTATTGCCACGTGGTTCGTGGCTCTGTGACTTTACCGGTGTCCCATTACACCTTTCTTCCTTGAGCGGCAGCCTGGGCCCTCAGTTCGACTCCGCCCTCCTTCGCCTTTATCTCTGCTTGGATATTTCCCCCTGCCTCCAAGCTGCCTTGCCACAGGCCCAAACAGCCCCTTTATTAACAAATGGCAATAAAGCACATTCACAGTGTACAGAAAGACATCCCACAGCAAGTTGAGGAACAGATAGGTAAGGTGACACCGGGGTGCAGCGGGCACTAGGAAAGGCCATTCTCTAAGAGCGGGGAGACAGAGCTGGAGCCATACTGGTGAGAGTGGGGAGCTTCTGTCCTGGTTAAATATGCTAATGTTTATTAGATCACAGACCTGAATTTGGTTCAGCAAATCAGCTCACTAATCACCAGTGGAATATTCACCAAATCTAAACAGTTCTGCCTGACTCTCAAGACCCCCATGGCCAATTCCATCTCAAGATCTACCTAGAAAACTCTCTTCCTTCTACATTCTAACCTACTGTCAGCAAAGACAGCATCCTCACACATGTGGGAGACACATCCTCTTTAACATGACATTTATTGGATTTGAAAGCAAGTCAATTGTATAAAGTTAGAGAAATCAAAACAGTCCTACAATGTAAAGCGTCTCCCACGGTGTGAGCCTTAATAGTCATCTTCTTGCCATCTCTTTTCAATGCAAATACACTCAGCTGTATGCTGCTAAGAAAACCCAGAGCACTTCTTTCTGCCTTCATGTATTCATCTACAAATACAAAGACCTCAGACCAGTGATTCTCAACCTTCCTCATTGTCTTAGTTAGGGTTTCTATTGCTTTGAAGAGACATCATGACCACAGCAACAATTAATTGGGGTGGCTTATATTTTCAGGAGTTTAGACCATTATCGTCATAGTATGACATGGTGCTGGAGCTGAGTCCTTATATCTTATCTCAGAGGCAACAGGAAGTGGTCTGTCTCACTGGGCGTGGCTTGAGCATATGTGAGACCTCAAAGCCAGGCTCCACAGAGACACACTTCCACCAGCAAAGCCACACCTCCTAATAGTGACACTCTCTTTGGGGGCCATTGTCTTTTTTACAAACCACCACACTAATGCTTCAATCCTTTTATTCAGTTCCTCATATTATGGTGCTCCTCGGCCATAAAATTATTTCATTGATACTTCATAACTGTAGTTTTTCTATTGTTACAAATTGTAATGTAAATATGTGATAAGCAGGATATCTAATATGTGACCCCAAAGGGGTCAAGACCCACGAGTTGAGAACCAATGCCTTAGCATCAGACAGAGAATGTAGGGTGATTGCCGCAGGAAGAGGCACAGTCCTGCTTGTGCATCCCAGCAGCCTTACCCTCCTTTTCCCAGGTAGCCCCTCCCACCAGCTGGCTGATCTCTCCTCCTTTTCTGTGAATTGCATTTAGCCCCTCTGGGAGCCTCTAGTTCTGTCCTTCTGAGTGAAACAGGCTGGCCCTACGGCATCTCCCCGCCAAACCCTTAGTGACTCACAATTCCTTTCTAGGCTTAGCAACCCCAGACCCTTCAGCATCTTAAATATCATCTGAACCATCCTGTCTGCTATCCCATTTGGTCATACTCTATCATCTGTACCACTGAGGTAGAATTCCAGGTGCTTTTAATTACTGATGCTTTAAGATCTTTGGTTTTCCAATTTTCCATCACAAGTTTATACTACTTTTATTATTTAATAAGTAATAATGTATGGTATTACTTTCCTATTATGGTATTGTTTTTTTCTCTTAAGTATTTGTAAAAAAATTTTCTTCTGAGTCAATGTCTCATTATGTAGCCCAGGTTGGCCTTGAACTCATAGTCCTGCAGCAGCCTCCTGAGTGCTGGGTTAGAGATAGGCACCACCACACCTGCATTAAATGGCTAAATCCACAAGTACCAGTGGTGGCAATAGTCCCTCTGAACCCAAGGCTTCAACCTGTACCTGGCCTCAGTCTGGAATATTTAGTGGAAATCTGCACACACCACCAATTCATGAGTCATAAGTATTTCTCCTTCCATTTCATCACTAGAATTATTGTTAATCTATTGTTAGTTTCTATACCTAATTTATAAATTAAACTTTGTCATAGGGCTGGGGGTCTAACTCGATGCAGAAATGTTTACTGGGCATTGAATCTCCAGCACCTGACTTCAATCTCCAGCACCAAAAAAGAGAGAACAATTTGTACCATAAGTTCATGGATACAGGGAGAAACATATTCATGCTTTGGTACTACACAGTTGCAGGCATCCACTGGAGGTCTCATGATGCATCTCCAGTGAACAGAGCCCCCACTGCACTCACTGTATCAACCCCACTGTTTTCCTCCAGCCTTTTGGTGTCTGGACCCAAGCTCCAAGGCCACAGCTACAACAGCATTCTCCATGCTC
This sequence comes from Sigmodon hispidus, assembly GCA_004025045.1. Lineage (NCBI taxonomy): Eukaryota > Metazoa > Chordata > Mammalia > Rodentia > Cricetidae > Sigmodon > Sigmodon hispidus. The sequence goes on along the minus strand of PVIH01009665.1, from coordinate 74,717 downwards.
ACATCTAGCTCATGTACACCCAGGCATCCTGGGAAACTGCGTTCAGCAGTTTACCAGAGTCTGCTTTTCCTGTCTGGCTGATCATAAATATGTTGAGAAAGTGCTGGGGGAAGGATCCACTGGTAACAAGACTCACTGGGTATGGCTTGCCGTGACTTAATGAACTATTCTGGAATGAGTGTGTTCTTTGTAACGAGCTCACAGACCATCTGCTTAATAATTCCAGAACGCTGTTGAGTGGTATTAAGCTTAGATGCCAAAAGCTGAATCCTTCTTATTTTGAAAATCAGGACATTTTGCTCCCTCTGGCTGCTTAGTCCCTTCTTTCGTCTAGCCCATCCTCCAAGCTCTTCTCCTCGGTTCCTCCAGGACCAGCCAGCGGCCTCATCTTTCTGGAACTCACAACCAGAACAGAACCATAGCAGCAGCAGGGAGGAGGGTGCTCATGCCAGACAGACCTGAGCTACTGTGGCCAGGAGCGTTGTTCACTCAGTGTTGCATCATAGGTAACTAAAGGTCTAGTCATCTGAATTGGACAGTTACTACCGTCATCTCCACCGACTAAGGGGTGAACAGATTCCCAGAGGTTCTGGTCCCAGCATTGCTCAGCAACCCTTTCTCAACTACTGAGACTTGCTGAGCCTTGACTACAGACCTCAGATTTTTTTAAGACAAACTCTTTATTATGTGTAGTGCCCTGCCTGCATATGTGCCTGCAGGCCAGAAGAGGGCACCAGATCTCATTATAAATGGTTGTGAGCCATCATGTGGTTGCTGGGAATTGAACCCAGGACCTCTGGAAGAGTAGTCAGTGTTCTTAACCGCTGAGCCATCTCTCCAGACCCAGACCTAAATTTTACTGTGCAAAGTCTCATTTCCTTTTTCTTTTTGTTCTCCCCACACCAGACATAGTTTATCTGTGTAGCTCTGGCTGTCCTGGAACTCACTCTGTAGACCAGGCTGGCCTTGAGATCCACCTACCTCTGCCTCTCAGGTGGCAGCATTAATGGAGTGTACCACCATGCTCATCACTTCTGGGGTTCTCAGCTTAGTATTTCTGGTACCTCCTATACAGGCCAACAGGCCATGGGCCACAGGAAGTGAGTCCCCTGTGGCTTTTCTTTAGTCATGGTCATGATGCACCAGCAGCATCCTTCACCTTCACTTTGGCACTGGGAGAAACTGCAGAGGCTGAGAAAACATGGTGACTAGGTTGGAGAGGAACCACACTATGCTATTGAAACTGTTAGGAAGTATCTGACCCCTGGGGCCTGGGAGGATGACACTGAAAATATATTTTACCTTCTGTTCCTCCTTCAGTGCCCGGAGGGCCAAGACCCAGTAGACAATACTGCTAATCTAATATTCACCAAGGCCTTCCAGGCTAGTAATTGAATTCTGCTTCCTTCCCATCCCAGTTAGGGGGCCTCAGCCAGCTTCTGCCTGACAACACATTGGGTCAGACATCTCAGGAGGACAGAGACCTAGAAGTTTCTTGCCAGCTTCTCAGAGCCACACCAGGACAGACATGCCCAAGAACCACCTCTGCCACTGTTTTGTCTCTAGAACAAACACCAGTCGGGTGAGCTTCAAGGTGAGGCATGGCTTGTCTGTGGGGGAATGGGTTCTGACTGTTGGGGACATAGTCCTGGGAATCTACAGATTCCAATCTATTCAGGATTAATCTACTTGAATCTATCCAAGAGTGTCAAGAATAATCTTGTCTGGAAAAAAATCTTCACACCCCTAAGTCATTCCAGAATAAACAGTACCAGAAAGTGGGGCAGAGAAGTCTGCCTCAGTGTGCCTTAGACCCAGCCCGGTGAACATGGAAGAACACAATGGGAGCCTGGTGCTGGGACTGGGCATTCAGGGTTCGCCCCAGCTGAGAACAAGGCCACCCATCTTCCCTTTCTTTCCTTCCCCCACCTACAGCAGGCAGTGTGAATCCAGGCTCTACCTGTTAGCATCTCAGCAGCTCCTCCATCACCCTCTGACTGGTAGGTACTGTCACATCCTCTTGCTATGCTCAAGCATATTCTCCACACACAGCCCTCTGTGGCTCACCAGCACCTGTCACTCTCCAGTGGCATCTCTTACTACACTAAGCTCTTGGAACATTTCAGCTTAGTCCTGGCCTGTTACCTTAACTTAAGAATGCAGGCTCAAGGGCTAGAGAGATGGCTCAGCAGTTAAGAGCACTGGCTGTTCTTCAGGAGGACCTGAGTTCAATTCCCAGCACCCACATGACAGCTAACAACTGTCTGTAATTCTAAGATCTGACACCCTTACACAGTTATACATGCAGGCAAAACACCAATTCACAAATAAAAATAAAATATAAAAAAATGTAATCTCTCTCTTAAAAAAAAAAATGAATACTGTCTGCTCTTCCAAAGGACCTAGACTAAATTCCCAGCATCCATATGATAGCTTACAGCTGTCTGTAACGTGAGTTTCAGGGTCTGACATCCTAACAACACACATGCAAAATACCAATGCCTATCAAAAAAATTAATGAAAAAACATTTTTTAAAAAAAGAATTCAGCTTGCACTCCAGCAGTTCTGAATTCTTGTTCCTACAGAAGTCTGTATGGGGAGCAGCTAAGAGGGTAAGAGACTCGCTGGCATTGGCACCACTAGTGAGGTTAGCATCTGGATTTGCACCCAGGTGTTTGCTCTCATAGTTCAATGTCTTAAATACAATCGACGTTATAGCTCTTTTGGAACCTTCTGTGGGTACCAGCATCTCCCCCTCAAGCCATCCATCCCCTAAGCCCATATCTACTAAGAAATCCCTACTACAGTTACCATTCCTGCTTGCCTGATAACCCTTCCCCAAAGCTTGCTCTGCTCCATATTTCCCCCTCTTGCTTCACACTGGCATCACTTGACAATCTTGTAGATGCTTAGGGACGGAAGTACAACTCGGTGATTGTGCATGACTCACATGTCTGAAGCCCCAGGCTACACGCTGGTACTGAAACCATCCGAACCCCATTCCTGAACATGTGATTAAATCTGTTCAGTGTGTGCCCTTGACTAAAAGTGACTCTAAGGTTCAGCAATGTCTGTCCAGAGTGGAGAGGGTTCCAGAATCATGGGAAGAACAGGAGCACACACTGACTTCCTATCCTGAGTCTGACTCTACACCTGAGTGATAGTCTGGGCATGTACATTTCTAAGTGCCTGGGTGAGATGTGGCTGCTGCCACTTCAGATCCAGGAGTCCATGTATTCCCAGAGCATTCATTGCTGATCACAATGAGTTCTGGTCACAGTTGCCAGTTCAGAGCTCTTTGCTTGGTCACACTCAGTGAATCACGAGGTACTTAGACAGGCTTCATGCTACACACAAATGGCTGTCAGTGTAGACATGGAATGGTGAGGATGACCAGAGCTGTCTTCACTGAGAGCCTCCAGAGGCTGGACCATGTCCTCAGAGCTTCACATACAGGTCTCCCTGTTCCTCACAAGCTCCCTGTAATCATGTAATACCACTCTGTTTCACAGACAAGGGTACCTTGTCACTGGGTAGGGTGCAGGTGGAGTGATTCAAGCAGGCAGGCCCCGGATGGATGGCGGTAATGTGGGGTTACATTTATAGCCATTGTACCAGAAGCAGCCCCAAAGCTCACCCTCACACTCCTCCATGGCCTAGATTCCCATGGAGTCTCAGAACAAGGTCTCCACCCTTTGGTAGGCTCTCAGATCAGCCACGTGGGTGTTAAACCAAGTCTCAGAAAGAGAGGGCAGAGGATCATAAGTTTCAACAAACACATGTGAACGTAAGCCCGGAGTGCATCAAGATGTGCATGCCTTACTGTGTGGGTCACTGGGAAAAGTTTGCAAAGCATCACATAAGAAAAGGCCTCCAAGTCGCCACAGAAAGGGAATGGTTTCCTGCCATGCAGGAGCCGGGAAGAGCAAAGTCGGCCTCTGCTGGGCATCAGAGACATTGCAGCTGAGCTGTGGCATAGGCGAGCCCTGAATTATCTGAGTTTAGAAACAATTTCTTCAAAGCAGAATGTCACATTGTTTCTCTGAAAGACACACTAAAACAGAATGTATGCTGGCCGGTTTCTGTCAGCTTGACAGCAAGTTTCATAGGGAAGAAGGAACACCAACTGAGAAAATGGCTCCACCTGCTTGGTCTAGAGGCCTGTGGAGCTTTGTTGACCAATGATTAATGTATGTAGATCCTCAGGTCACTGTAGGAGGTGGCCCCTTGATAGGTGGTTCTGAGTTGTATGAAAACAAGCTAGCTGAGAAGCTATAGGGAACAAGGCATAAAGCTGAGGCCCCCATGTCTCCGCTTCAATTCCTACCTCCGGGTGTCTGCCCTGCCTGAGTTCCCTCTTTGGCTTCCCTCAGTTAACTGTGATCAGGAAGTGTAAGCAAAGCAAACACCTTCCTCCCTATGTTGCTTTTGATCATGGTCTTTGTCACAGCAACAAAGAGAAGCAAACCAATAAAAAAAAATGTGGGGTTTTTTGGGGGGACAGTGTTTAGTTGTTTTTTTTGATTTCCAAAGCAAAACCTGCCCTGGTCACCACACTCAAACTTCTCTGTGAGCTGACCGATAGCTCCATGCTCATTTTCCAGGGAGGTGGAGCCCCTTGAAGAGAATCCCCCCTTCTGTCTTCATCCAGACCTCTCTGCCGTCTGACCAGTCAGTGGTCATTGCAGAAAGAGACTCATGTAACTAATGTTTCAGAACAGCCAGGCAGACAGGGCTAAGGCCCTGTCTTTTTCATGCTGCAAAGGCAAAGGAGGAAATGAGATGTGTAGAGCAGACTAAATAGTTCCTTGAAGGCAGGCAACCACAGCCTGGTTCACTGACTCTCTGCTCCTGCCTCCCTAGTCTTGCTTAACACTGAGGCCTGAGGTCTCAAGATGGACAATTTGGCCATTTCCAGAGTTGGGCCTTCTGACTTTTGCACCAACTCTCAGGAAACAAGGAGAGGGGCTAGAGAGAGGTGGAACCAGTTAGCCTCTTTCTCAACCCTTGCTCTGTCTTTTAACTTTTCTTTCCCCATTGAACTTGGCGGAGCTAAAGCCTGAAGAGACAGACAGCCTTGCAGAGTGGGGTCTTTGGTGGGTAATTTCAGTGGGTATAGGCATAAATCCTATGGGTCCCTAAACCCAACTATAAAATTTGTAGTCTAGTACAAAATATACTTAAACTGTCTTAGCCATAATGCTCTTTGTCACAGCACATCTCTGATAGAAGGCAGTCTTGTCAACTGTGGACCATCATGTTTGAGGCAAGCCAGTTTGAAGTGGGATGCTCAGAAGGCTCAGAAATGGAGGGTGTTAGTTACCTCGCTCCCTTGTAATCCTTGGAGCTTTCACTACATCAGTGCCGCTGGCTCTGGGGCTAGGGAGTTCCTCCTGGGGTCTGGCTTGCATGTTAGACTTTTAACAGCACCCCTGCTCTCTATTACTAGATAATGTAGAAGCACTTACCCCAACCCTGGCACACACACACACACACACAAATGAAAATACCCCAGGCATTGCCCCCTGTACTCAGTGTGATAAAATGGTGACTGGTTAAGTAGCCCTCTTTTTCTTTCTTCCATGGCTCCTTTTAGATGAGTTTTCCCTAAACCTATGTGACTACAATCACTAGAAGCTAATTTAGAAATTTACATCTCCAAAACTCATGGGGCCAATACCTGTTGCCTGCTTCTATCTGGTATCTCTCTTGTATGTTGAAATCAGGGTGAAATCTGGCCTTTTCCTCCTTCCTGCCTTTTATTTTAATTTTAGAAGCAGAGCCTGAAACAGAGATTCAAGGACTGAGGAACCAAGGACAGGGGAAAAGTGAACAGAGAAACCCACCACTAGACCCATCATCAAAGTCACTGCCATTAGTGTCCATCCGGGACCGCCTGAGGATGCCTCCCAGAACCGTCCAACCAAAATACACCAGGACATCTGTCACCCAGTTGTGACGCGTAAGGCTAGGGCATTTATTAACTGCTTTCCATCTCCACTGTTATTTGTTGCAGGGCCATAAACTCTCCTGGCTCCAAGGCTGTACAGGAACCACACCATCCAAATGGAACGCATGTCTGAGACCAGGTGCACACAGGACCATGAGCCACAAGAAAGGATGAAATCACAGGATGAACCACACCTTTTGCTGACATCACAGGCTGACACCAGGAACATAATAAGGCTCCCCAGTGGACCACTCCTTACATCCCCCTGACCAATTAATGTCCCACATACAGTCCATTCTGCCACCGAGTCTTCAAAGTGGCAGACAATCATAATCTAGTATAAAATCTTTGTACCAGAAAGTTAATAGGACAAATGCCAGTCCAGCTCACATGCAGGCCATGAAGCTGAAATGGCCATCTGTTATTTCTCTTTAACATCTGCTCTAGATTTCCTCATGGTCAGATAGCTCTTTAGTCTGAGGGCTTGACAGACACTATAGCTCCATAGCAGATGAACCCTCTACTGACCTGCCATGTCACACCATGGCTGCTCCCGGAGCCTGCTTTCTAGTGTGACCAGGTGAGGAAGCCCCATACTCATCAAGTTCATCTGAGCTTCAGGTAACTTTTTATCTGGCACAAGAAAATCTTTGAGCGTGTTGGTGAGAAAGTCTAACCTTCTATCTACCCTGGATCTCTGACCTGTGTCCTCTGCCAACTGGGCACACAGTAACACCTGTTCCATTGTTCTGATGACAGTACCCAAACCCGCTGTATTGTCTCTGAACCACAACCTTGGCTCAGTTTTCAGGAAACCACCCTAGCGGGAACAGTGCCTCTGCCGATTTCCAATACAGCAGACCAATGGATCCCAGTGGCCATGGGCCACTGTCACACATCCTTTGGGCTTCTTAGTCTGAGTTATAAGGTATCAGACAATCATATATTAAACACAAAACAAAAATAAACAGCCCTCAGGCCAACATTAGAAAGGTGATCAACCCAGGACTGAAGACTGGATGCCTTTTCCAAAGTAGCCCACATGCCTCCAGTGGCTGGCTGGCTGATCAAGTCCTAAGGCTTTCTCTGTGCTGACAGTCATCGGTCACATTAACTCAGTGTCCATGAGTCTGACCTCAGCCTTTGTCACAGTGGCCACTTTGAAAGCTCTGAAGGAGAGGATGACCTGCAGAAGGAGTTGTCTTTTGTACATAGGTAGTCTCTGGCAGAAAAACAATTCTTGTGCCCACATCTCTTCCAGGACCTCCTTATCACCTTTCTTTCCTTAAAGCAGGCCTCCCAAGCAACAAAGCATTTACTACCCAGAATTCTATATGACCTTTATGAAATTCATATGATTTCCCCCTCGACACCATGTCAAGGAATGGGCATACCTGAATGAGTTAAGCTCTGCCCCCTGGATGGGTTTCCTCTCACTACTGTCATTCATAACTACCATCACTGGGGATTTTAAGGGAAAGCACTAGCTTGATTTTGGTTAACATCAACACACTGAACCAGGCCTAGGACACTGGTCTTCGATCAGTTGCTCACAAAACACAAACACTAATAGCATCTGAGGAATCATCAGTACAGCAGGCTGAATACTGAATAACAGGAGGAGGTTCCTGTCACCTACTTGTGCCCTCCAGTTCTGCTCATGCCCAACCAAGATGCACCTCTTCCATCTATGAATCAATTGCTGTTGGATCAGCCTGAATTTATGACCTGAGTGGTACAGGCCACCCTGATGCTCTGGTCAATAATCCACAGTCAGATGCTGTCTCAACTAGAATCTAAAGGTATGCCAGGAGATGGCCCAGCACCATCAGAATGGAACCAAAAGGTGAATGGGTCCTTGCAACAAAAGACACAGTGATGCTCCAAAATTCGTGTGCATCCACATCAACTGCACAGCATCGTTGCCGCTGAACACCTCCAGCATCACTGGTTTGGCTGGGTCTTGTGGTCCAAGAGGCAGCGCAGTTGGCTCACAGTATTTCCAAATACGGCCTGTGCTACAATCCTGTTGCTAGAAATTTCAATGGCAGTAACTTATCCTCACTTTCAGGGGTATGACATGGGACACACAAAAAAGCATCTCTGCAAACCTGACCCACTTTCTTTTTTTTTTTTTTTAATGTTCAGTTTCCTTTAATGACCCCCATCTCCCTTGAAGGGTAGGTGCAGGCAGCTGGGCGATGCACGTGAAGATCTTGCCTTGATTGACGGCTTTGCCCACATGCTGGAAGGCCCCCTCCCAGGAAAAGTACTCTCGAACCAAGGTCTGGGTTTCCTCGATACCAGGATCCGGTTTCCACCATGTGTATGACTCGCAGTCCACCTGCCAATTTGGACTCAGCGGAAGGCAAGCTCTTGGCCTCGGAAGACCCAAACACCAGAAATGGAGCTGCTGTTGTTGGTTCCAAAGAGGATGACACTGGCAAAGGCATTCTTCCTCAGTTTGTCCAATCGTTGAAACATTCCAGTGATGAGGTTGCAGCTCATAAAGGTCTGGGTGAGCTCTTCAGGGAAGCGGTACTCAGCATACCACAGAGACCAGCCATCCTTGTCAAAGTGCTCCCAAAAATATGGCAGCGCCATGGAGAGGGTGTCCACACCGGAGTACTTTCGCTTAAACTCATCCAACACAAAGGTACTCTTGGGCAAATGAGCGGAGGGTTCCTTGGCCTTAGGCTCAGCAGCCAGTGCCTGCTCACACTCATCCATCTCCTCCTCAGAAGCTGGGGCAGCTGCCTTTTTTCCTCTCAGCCTGGGACTTCTGTTTCTCTTCTTGTGAGCCCTTTTCTTCCCTTGGAGTGTCTTTTTTAGGCTGGCTCTCTGCAAACTTCTTAGCATCCGATTGGGCCATCTTCTCACACAGCTTCGCCTCCCCCAAGACTGCCCTGAACTGGGGCTGATTAATGCAGGTGAGGAACCATCGGTTGGTATTGGGGAAGGCCTGGCGAAAAGAAGGCTCTAAGACCTGCTTGTAGAGCCAGAGAAGAGTGCAGACAACTGTGATATCAGCCGGTGTCACTCGCTCACCCACCAGAAAAGTCCTTGTCTTCAAATGAGTGTCCAGCAGCCCCAGGATTCGCCTCATTTCGTCTTTTGCATTTTCAGCAGCCTGCTTGTTATGGTGCATGATGCCCAAGGTGGGGAACACCCAGGTGCTGGCTGGAGGGACGATGTCACTGTCGGCGAAGCTCCACTGAGCTGCTCCACCTGAGCTGCTGCCTCTGGAGTACTTCCCCGCAGGTCCTCGTTGCTTATATAATAGGCGATGGCATTGCTCTCAAACACACAGAATCCATCATCACCCTCAAATGCTGGAACCTTGTCAGCAGGAAATTTTCTGAGAAATTCAGGGGTGCGGTTGGTTTGGCCAAAGTGGAAGTGAGGTGGTGCAGAGAGCACGCGGACCTGAGCCCCACTGTACTGAGCAGCAATGAGAGCCTTGAAGGCCCTCCAGTTTTCAGGATATGTGTACAGGGTCCCAGCCGCCATGGTGATTCTGCAGAGAAAGGGGGTGGGGCTGTCGGTGCTGCGGCAAAGTAAGCCGCCAGGGAGCCTGACCCACTTTCTTTATTCCCTACCCAGTGGACACAGCCCCTGACATCCCTCATGTTCATCTCTTCCTCACCCATGTGCTCTTCAGTCCTTCCCTGCATTTCTTCATTCTGCTCTTCTTGGCACCATGTCCCCTGCTTCCTTGATTCAGTCTCTATCCTTGATCTGCTTGGTTCCTATAGCAACTTCCTAATAAAGGTCCCTACTTCCAAATATCAATTCTCTTCTAGTTCAGTTCATTGCCAGGAAGAAAGAGTTCAGTGATCCCCATCATTTCAGAAGTATCCCTTGAATGTAGTTATGGAATTTTAAAAAATTGCCATAGTTTTTGTACAAGGTCTCTGTAAGCCATCCAGTCTAGCCCCAAATTTTTGGCGATCCTCCTGCCCCAGCATTCTGAGTGCTGGGATGACAGGCCGGTGTCACCATGTCTGGGTGCACTTTTGTTTTAAATGTGCACAATCTGCCTTTAAATGTAGGGATACTGTTGAGGCTAACAGCATAGTTCTCACGGCTAGCATATCTGTGGGGTGTTCCCAAGGCAACTGCTCTTTCTAGCACTTTCTCTCTTGAGCCATGCTGCCGCTCACCTCCATGCTGTGTACAAGTTTTATACCTGAATAAAGCCTAACCGCCCACACCTTCCAGTCTCTTCCATCATTCTTACCTATTCTTCAAATGTTGATGAAAAAGTCTCATCCTTCTTCAGGACTTCCTTCATCCATCCGTTCCATTCATCCTCCTGGTTTAGTAGGCCTCTTTTTGAGGTCTCATCATCTTGCATTGTGTAGTGATCTTAACATTTGGCTGGGCTTTGTAATGGTTTTATTACACCAGAGACCACCAGACACTTGAGGATGAAGACTGGCCCCAGGGTCTGGCTCACTGCCTAACACTTAGCAAATACTTAAGTCTTAGATAGTCCAGTGAAATATGCATAGCCCAGAGACAGAAAATCAGTAGCCTGAGGCTATTTCTGACCTGCAACATTTCACTTGGCTCCACAACTCTGAGATGGGTTAAGCTGAAGAGCACTGATCCAAGTGATATGGTTGGCAAGATTCAGGACATAGATTAGGTCTTTGTTTTGGCTGATTAGTTAGCAAGCCAGAAATGTACCAGGAAATTATTGGAGCGTGGATGACAGCTGCCACCACGCCTTGAGTATGCTGTCTCTTACGGGAGTAGCTCCCTGTAGCCTTAGTAACCTGCATAAAGTGAAGGTCAGGGTACCGGCCTCCCAGGCTCTGCTCATGGTGGAGACAGAGGAGCGGGAATGGTGACCCATTTGTAGTGGATCTGGATGACTTTTATTTCTTGTGAACACTCCCAAGTCCGAAACTTACACTTTCAAGAAAAAAGAAAAACTACACTTAATTTTTTTTTTTTTTAAAAAAAGGGAGAATGAAAAAAAAAAAAACTTACACTTTAAAACTCCTTTCAGAAAACATAATTTCTTTTAACTTACCTTTTTTTGTTTGTTTTTCCAAGACAGAGTTTCTCTGTGTAGTCCTGGCTGTCCTGGAACCTTTGTAGACCAGGTTGGCCTCAAGCTTAAGATAGCTTCCTGCCTCTGCCTCCCAAATGCTGGGATTAAAGGTATATACCACCATGTCCAGTTTCATTTATCTTTTTTATTAATTTCTGAGCAGGGTTTCACAATGCAGCCCTGAAACTTGCTATGTATACCAAGCTAACGTCACACTTGTGAGCTCCTGTCTCTGCCTCCGCTCTCCTCACCACCAGTCCTCAGAGTGTAACGGGAACAGGTCTTCACACATCAAAATACCAAGTTCTCAAGAGTCTGAGACAGCCACATCTCCAGCGTTGCTGGTTCCAGCTAGTTAGTGCCTGACCCCGAAGCTCAGTAGATTTTGAATATTTCACTGCTAAGGGGAAGGTTTGCATTTTTCAGTTCAGGAGCAACTATGCTCTTGGCAAGGGACCAGGGAGCCACTCAAGAGAACTAAGACTTGGAGAATGTCAACACCACCTGAAGCCAAGGCTTGATACATTCTCGCTCCGAATCCCTGAGGGACACCACAATCTCTCTGCTGTAACAGCAAGTGAAAGCCTGCGAACCAAGAAACGGGGTGAGAACCAAGGCCATACATAGCTCTTAGACCAGAAGAAAGGCATCTAGAGTGAACTGTCACAATTCAACCCAGCCCCCCCAAATGTAGTCATGGCCAGACTGGCACAATGCCAGCTGTGGGACATGGCAAATCCTTTTTGGGTGACATGAAAGAGATAGTGCTCATCAGGGTGACAAGAACTCACTACATCTTGTCTCACCTTCCTGACAGAGCCTGCCTAGAACCTCTCTGAGAAGCCGTAAACATTCATTCCCACTCAGTGGGAACGGTGGTTGTTTATTTAGAAATAATCATCACTTGAAGTTTAGACGATGAGAAACCAGTATTTCTCATAGGGGTGGAGACTCTTCTGTAAGGGGCGGGAGCTCTTCTAAAGTCTCTCAGTGTTAGGGTACGTGGGGAGGAAGCTAGTCATGTTTTGTCTTCAGTCATGGTCATTTGTCTCTTCTGGGTTCCCTGCACACAGGCAATAGCTTCCCACTATGTTTTGTGCCCCCACTATTTAAAACTGTCTTCAGAGAAGTATGTGGTATGTAGTGATGTTAACCGCTCAAAACATACTACCGTCAATTCCAAAAGTAGCTGATATATTTCTAATAGTGTTAAATACTATAAATAATCATTTGTAAATCATACTAGAAGCCATTTGAAAATGTTTTAATTATTTTTATTTTATGAATATTTTTCTGTATATATAGACATAAATATAGAGATAGATGATAGTGCATGCAGTGCCCTCACAGGCCAGAAGAGGGCATCGGATCCACAGGAACTGGAGGTGTGAGTCATCATGTGTGACAGGAATGCAACCCTAGACCTTTGCAAGAACAGTAAATGTTCTTAACAGAGTCATTGCTCCAGCCTCAGAAATTAACATTCTAAGGCATGTAATTCAACGGGGTTTGGTATATAAACATGAGTGAGACCTCACTGTTACATAATTTTTAAAAGTATTTTTAACTTTAAAATAAGGTGTGTGTATGCACATTCTACTTCCTGCCCCCAAAGGCTATATAGCCATATCATAGTGCAAAAATACATGCAGCCCAACTTCAAAAATCCTCATAGTCTATAACAGCCTCAAACTTATTTAAAAGTCCAAAGTCACAGTCTCTTCTGAGATGCATGGCAATTTCTTAACTGTAATCCTCTGTAAAATAAAATCAAAAAGCAGATCACATACTTCCAACATATAATGGCCCAGAATATACATTACCATTCCAAAACTCAGGGAAAAGAGCATAGTGAGGAAATACTGGACCAAAGCTAGACCAAACACCAGCTGGGCAAACTCCAGGCTGTTCATCTCCATTATCTGATGTCAAAATACTCTTCAAATTTCCAACTCTGTTCAGTTTTGTCTGCAACATACTTATTTCTCTTGGGCTGGCTCCACTCTGTGATAGCAGCTCTCCTTGGTAGGCATCCTATGACTATGGCATCACCATCTTGGGTTCTCCAACTCCACAGCTTCACACGATGGCCTCCTTAGGCCTTCATTCAGGGACACCTCTGACACATACCTGGCCTCAGCGCCTTTCTTTAAGCATGAAGGTAAATTCCACAGTCCCTTTCTTCTATCCTTAAATCTAAAGCCAGAACCCGAAGCTTACTATTTTGGTGATGCTGACTGGTTAGTAAGCCCCTCGGAAAAGCCTGTGTCTACCGCATAGTGCTGCGGTTATAAGCAAACACAGATCTTATTGCTTGCACTCTTCCTCACTGTGTGATCTCCTCTGTCCTTAAATTGCTTATTAAGCATTTGGTCACAGAGATGAGAAATGTACTGAACACAAAATACTGGTGCCGAGAAGTTCCTGTGAGAAACCTGCGCATATCAGCTGTAGTCCTTTAGATCTGACTGCAGAAAGCATGAGAGTTTGGAGCTGCAGCCTAGAGAAGTCCTAGACTACCATGCACAGACTTGAATGGATCCTGCTGGTAGGAGTTCAAAAGGCCACAGTGCTGATGGAGATGCACAGTGCAGCCAGGCTTGTGGGATTTCAGGGAGGCACAAAGTCTGGAAAAGGAAACAAGAGTGCAGTCACTGTGACATTCTGACAATGTGTGTACGCTCTCTCTGTGTCCTATAAATCCAAGTAAGGCCAAATTTAAATGTAATGGACTAATTTGCTTGGTGGGAGAAAATTCAAGGCAATCCAGGCTGTGGTGTGGCTATCGATCACTTTCTTCAGGTAGGCTTCAAATGAGAGGAAGCAGAAAGTGGGTAAGATCTGACAAAGTTTTTTTCAAGAAAGGAACATAAACAGCTGTAGCTGTTAAAAGACACCAGTGCAGCTAAGGACAAGCCAGGAAACTTTGTACTGGGAGAACAGAAATGATGCCATGAGGAATAAAACTAAAATGTCTCTTGGAAAACATTTACTTCAAAGGAGAGTTCCTGAACAGAGTGTCTCAAAGGTCCCCTGCTCAAAAAAAAAAAAAAAAAAAAAAAAAAAATTCTCCTAGGGAAGTGTTTTTTCTAGGTTCAGTCACCCAGGGTTATGCTACATTCCAAACAGGCAGTGGAACCTGGTTTCATCATCCGTATGGTACTGGTTTTGAAGATATGTATGCCAAAAGACTTATAGGGTCATGGGAATTGTTGAGGACAGGTAATGTGCACCTGAGCTGAATTCTCAGCATTCAGCCCAACTGGGCTGTTCACAAAGTTGTAAAATGAAGCTTCAGGTATAATGGATATTCCAGGATATTAGAAATGCTAAGAATATAGACATCTGCCATGCAGTTTTACAGGCACATGGTGGAGGCAGCCAAGAAAGATGTCTGTCATTCTACAGGAGGCAGAGTCACAAGGTGACAAGGCTACAGAGCCCACTGGAACTCAGCAGATGGCACCAGGAGCCCCAGGTGTTGGGTATGGAGTTATCAGATTTGGTTCCCGGCTCAATTTTGGCCATGCTCTGGTCTGATCCTTCCTTGATGTCTATATTCCTTTGTGAAAAGGTAATGTTTACTCTGCACCATTTTGTACTGAAAATATATAACTTTAAATTCAGGGCCTTGATACAGAGAGGATAAACATGGTTACTCACAAATTTGTGAAGTGTTCCATACTTTGCTTCCTCAGTCCCCTGTGTATACTTACTGCTCAGAGATTAACCAGTGCCATCACACAGAAGCTGAAGGACATCACTCAGCTTAAGAAGAGTAGAGACATTCTGTGAGACATCCAGAAGAACCTCAAAAACCTGTGACTGTCAGTTAGGTTAGAGAAATCCCAAATTTACAGTGTGATGATCATGGACCTCTAGTCTCCAGCCTCATACATGGCTCAGCTTGTTTCCTCCCTGAGATGTGAGAAGAGCTCACAGACCAAAGCCTAGGCTTGATGTTTATAGTATGAGCACTTGAATAAATAAGATTAGCCACTGTAGTGTGAAGAAAGGGAGGAGGGTGCAATAAGAAGTTTCTGGTCCGGACTTTCTGGTTTATCCCCGAGGATCAGACTCATTCGCAGCCCCATTGCCTCTTAGCCCCAAATGATCACACAGAAGCTTATTAATTTTATGCTGATTGACCTATGGCTCAGACGTATAACTTGCTACTAACTCTTAAACTAACCCATGATTAGCCAAGTGGCTTACTACCTTTTCTCAGAGCAGCATCCTGGTCTCCTTTCTTCTAGGTCTGCTGGCATCTTTCCCTGACTCTTCCTCTTCCCAGAGTTTTTCTTAGTCTGGTAGCCCACCCACAGTTCCTGTCTGCCTTCTAGCCAATCAGAGTTTTATTAAACCAGTAAGAGAAACAAATATTTACAAAAACGTTCCAGAACATAATCCCAGTACAGGAGGAAGAGGAGGGAGGTAGGGAAGGGGAAGAGAGTAGAGGAGGAGGAAGGAAAAGAAAGGGGAGGAGGGGAGGAAGAAGTGTATGTAGTAGGATTGTATTCTGTTCCATTGTCAGTAACTGTCCTGCCTACTAGTTCAATAAAAATGCTGATTGGCTGAAGGCAGACAGGAAGTGTGGGTGAGGCTACCAGACTGGGAGCATCTCAGATCAGACAGAGACTCCACAGAGATGCAATGGAGACACGATGATAGAAAGAAGGCAGCAGATGCAGAGGAAAGAAGTTGAAATGCTGCTCTGAGAAAAGGTATCAAGCCACACGGCTGAACAAGATGGGTTGAGTTCAGATGAAGGAGTTAGCAAGTTATATGCCTGGGCTTAGGTTGCTCAGAGTAAAAGTAATACAAGTGTCCATGTGATTATTTCGGCCTAAGTGGCAATGGGGCTGAGAATGGTTCCAAACCTCTGGGCTAGACCTGAAAGTCTGGGCCAGAAACCAACTGCTATGATGAAGGAAAGAAGGAGGAAGAAAGGAGGGGAGGAGAAGAAAGACTGCTTTGAATCTTAGCAGTTGTAGAGCTTTGGACAGCTGGAATTCTAAGACAACAGACTTTGGAAGTTGATTTGGCATTATGACTCGGCTGTGTGCATATAGGAATCATGAGCAGAATGCTATGGTTCACCCCAATAGGCTCTTGTGTTCAAAACCTGTGCTGGTGGTGGCAGTAAGAGCATCTTTTTTATTTTTTATTTGATTGGCATATTTCTGATGGTACTATTTTTGTGCAATTACTGAATATTTTCAGGTAGAAATATCCAGATCCTTTGCCCATCTGTTTTTTTTTTTTTTGTTTTTTGTTTTTTGTTTTTTGTTTTTTTTTTAAGAAACAAAAACAACCTTTTCCGGTGGCGGCGCCGCGCTGTGAGGAGCTCGTGTCTCTATCCGCAGCTATGCCTTCCAAGGGTCCGCTGCAGTCCGTGCAGGTCTTCGGACGCAAGAAGACGGCCACAGCCGTGGCGCACTGCAAACGGGGAAATGGGCTCATCAAGGTGAACGGACGTCCCCTGGAGATGATCGAGCCGCGCACGCTGCAGTACAAGTTACTGGAGCCTGTTCTACTGCTAGGCAAGGAGCGATTTGCTGGTGTGGATATCCGGGTCCGAGTGAAGGGTGGTGGTCATGTGGCCCAAATTTATGCTATCCGGCAGTCCATCTCGAAAGCTCTGGTGGCTTATTACCAAAAATATGTGGATGAGGCCTCTAAGAAGGAGATCAAAGATATTCTTATCCAGTACGATAGGACCCTGCTTGTAGCTGATCCTCGTCGTTGTGAATCCAAGAAGTTTGGAGGTCCTGGTGCCCGTGCTCGATACCAGAAATCCTACCGTTAAGCCCATCTCAAGGACCAGGATTTACCTTTGTAATAAACATTCTAGGGTTTAAAAAAAAAAAAGAAACAAAAACAAAAACAAAAAAATCCCACACAACATGGCCTCTCTATGTATCCTTGGGTGGCCAGAACTTCCTATGTAGATCAATCAGGCTGGGCCTAGAACTCAGACATAAACCTGCCTTGGCTTCCCAAGTGCTAGGATTAAATATGTGTGCCACTGCTGCTGGCCTCTTAACAGTGGCCACATGCATGGTTTTGGGCTTCTGGAGCCACCAAATGGGTGGTAAGAAATTTAAATGAGGTCCTAGTGCATTTTTCTAAGATGATCTGCATAGGATTGATCACCTGTTCTTCCACTCAGGTCTTTCTCTTGCCTCGGACTTCTCCAGTTCTTCTTCCTAGGGTCTAGCCTTGGCCCCTTATCATGGTCTGTTGGTCTATCTGTCCATGGTGCCTCGGACTTCTCCAGTTCTTCTTCCTAGGGTCTAGCCTTGGCCCTTATCATGGCCTGTTGGTCTATCTGTCCATGGTGCCTCGGACTTCTCCAGTTCTTCTTCCTAAGGTCTAGCCTTGGCCCCTTATCATGGCCTGTTAGTCTATCTGTCCATGGTGCTATCCTTGTCTCCAAGTTTCTCTTGTTCCCTCAGGCGTCCCTCAGGGCATCACTAAGGGCTCTGGCTGAGTGAAGGGAGCCATTTCCAGATTGCTTGACATACAGCCTCCTAATTAGGGGTCTCTTTGAAGCATCATGTCACAGAGAGTGACAGAGGATACTGAAAGGAATTTCAGGACCCCAGGGCACAGCAGACATAACATGGCAATTTTTGCCAACATCCTGTTTCATTTTTAAAATGTCAAGTAAGTGGGATCATATATTCTAAGTTTTGCTTTTTCTGAGACAAAATCTTGTGGCTATAGCTAGAAGTACACAAACATACCTCTACTTACTAATCTGCACAGCGGCTTAAGAGTGGTGTATACACCCTCTTGACAGATCTATACTGAAACAGCTCAAAATGGAAAAATGGCAAGAAGCACTTTAAGCACATAATCTCCTAAAAATCCTGGCTCCTCCTCCTTTTCATACTTTAAAATAAATCCACAGTTTAAAATATACTTTACTTCTCAACCCTGTATTCATGTGAGGACATACGTCTGTACAACAAATGAGGATTTTGTGTAAAATACTGTCTCCAGGTATTTTTCAATTATCCTACAAACTGGCTTATAGACTTATAAACTGTCTCTGTGACTTCCTTCTATACACTATGCCCATCTATATATAGGCAGCGTGAACCATTCTGCTGTGAATATGTGCTGCTCTCATTGCTTGATAAATAAAGCTGTGTTGGCCAATAGCCAGGAGAATAAGGTTAGGTGGTACATTCCAACTAAAGACAGCGAAGGAAAGAAGGGCAGAGGTGAAGCAACATGTGAAAGAACTGATAAGCCAAGGGCCTCGTGAGGACACATAGGTTAATGGAAATGGATTAATTTAAATGTAAGAGCTAGCTAGTAAGATGCTTTAGCCATCAGCCAAATATTTATAATTAATATAAGCCTCTGAATGGTTATTTGGGAACAGGTGGGTGGGAAAGGTTATCCGTTTACACGATCCCAAAATGTTAGTTGGTCCTGGTGTATGCACATACTCTTCACTAGACAATTGTGGGTAACTATGAGACAGAGTCTTCTAGAGCCTGAGCTGGGATCCATACTCAGCTGTGCGCTTACCCAATCAAACATTCAGGAAGATGAGTGATTCTTCTCAGGCTGGGGAAAAAAAAAAAAAAAAGATAAAGCCAGTAGTAAAAAAGGGCTGTAGAGATGACTCAGAGGTTACCAGTGGGAAATGCTCTTGAAGAAGATCCAAGTTTGGCCCCAGCACTCATGTCAGGCAGTTTGCAACCATTTGATACTCCAATTCCAGGGGACCAGACCACCTCTGGCCACCATAGACACTCGCATTTACCCGCGCGCGCGCGCGCGCGCACACACACACACACATTTAAAAACAAATCTTTTTTAAAAATGAAACAAAGAAATAACCAAGCAAAGAAAAGTACTTTGTTTGTTTGTTTTTTTGAGACAGAGCTTCTTTGTGTGTAGCCCTGGCTGTCTTGGAACTCTCTCTGTAGACCAGACTGGCCTTGAACTCACAGATCTGCCTGCCTTTGCCTCCCAAGTGCTGAGATTAAAGGCATGTGCCATCACTGCTTAGCAAGAGTTTTTCCTTAAGCAAAGAAGTCCTATATAAAATCATATGAAGAACAAAGTTGTTCTAAAAAAGTCCACAGGTTATCAATTTGAGTCTGTTGATCCTCTTTCTGCTCAGTTTTCAATCTGTAAAATTATAACAATCTGTAACATTTCTTATCCCATGTGGAAATTTAGAAGCAAACATTCTTGTAACACTTTGAAAACAGAGTTCACAGGGAGTCAAGGCTGTGTGGATATTAGTTATCCAATACTTTCTGAAAACTTCAGCAAGAAGAAAACTAACTTTAAACAGCTCAGACCAGGAAAGCCTAGAGCCCTGCTGAATCATATCCCCACACAGCTTTGTTAGAGACAGGGCTCTAAGACATTCTTCACTTGGAACTCTAAAGCCCACTTAAAAAAACTAATAAAGTACTCCCTGAAATAAAAATGAGGCAGTAGTAATTCATGCCTTTAATCCCAGCACCCAGGAAGCAGAAGCAGACGGATCTCTGGGAGTTCAAGGCTAGCTGGGTTTACAGAGTGAGTCCCAGGACAGCCAGGATTACACAGAGAAACTGTGTCTTGAAAAACAAAACAATAAAGGGGGCAATGGTTCTCAACCTTCCTAATGCTGAAACCCTTCAATATAGTTCCTCATGTTGTGGTGACCCTCAACCACAAAGTTATTTTTGTTGCCTGGCTGTGGTGGTGCATGCATGCCTTTAATCACAGCACTTGGGAGGCAGAGGCAGGTGGATTTCAGTGAGTTCTACAGAGTGAGTTCCAGGACAGTTCCAGACACAAAAATATTTTTGTGGCTACTTCATAACTGTAAATCTGCTATTGTTATGGGTTGTAATGCAAATATCCAATGGGCGATGTGAGGCTCCCAGGTTGAAAACCATAGCAATAATGGCAAAGAAAGCTAAAATCTAGCAAGGACTTTCAAAAGGAAGAATCCCAATGGCACAAGCACTAACCACATATTATTTTATTTACTTGTGCCTAAGAAAATCTACAAAAGGCAAAAGGCCAGAAAATGAGGTCACCATAGCAAGTTTCCTTCTGGAGTCAAGGAGTACATGCCACCACAAACGCTTGGTAGGTGCTAACATATCTAGGTTTCAGATACAAGGCAGTATTATGGAGGCGTTTCAAACAAACTGGAAACATCCCTGTTTGGCAGGAGGAATCATTAAGTCTTGGACTGAGACAATCTGGAGTTGAGTGGCAAGATTTAGGAGCTAAGTCTCACTCTCTCTAGATCTTTATTCTTCTTCATGCATTTTACAAAAGTCATGGGATGTTCATATGTGGCTTCTACCATTTTGGTAACCAAATAAAATTCTTAAAGCAGAACCAAACTAGGAAAAGAGTTTGAAAGTTATCTGTAAAATACAGTGTTAAAACACATGTAATCATGGTGGTAAGACCCTTGTCCAGTGGTTTCTGGAAAGTTATTAGTGCTAAATGGAGTTTTGTTCCTGGGCGAAAAGGTACCTTCAGTTGTGCCTAAAATCACTGGCCCTAGCTAAGGAGATAAAGGCTATAAAGAAACCAATGTAAAACTATCTTTTCTTTTTAAGTGCTTTTATATGTATATGTGCTAGAGGGTACACACAAGTGTATATTGTGGGTTGTTGAGAAAGGATCACCTTGGTTGCCATCCTCAGGATTGCCATGTACCTCCTTGACACAGGGTCTTTCATTGGCCTAGAGCTCACAAATGGCTGGCCTGTCTGGGCATTATGCTCCAGGGATTCTCTTGTCTCACACCTCCTCAGTGCTGAGATTCCAACCCTGTGCCACCACACAGCTTTTTACATGAGTGCTGAAGATCAAACCCAGGTCCTCAGGTTTGCCAACACTTTGCCAGCTAAGCCAACCCCCCCCCCCAAGATCTGACACAGGCTACTCACAACACATCCTAGGTGTCATAAGGTGTCTTATAATGGTTTATTAACAAAATGGAATGTTTTCACCTGCAAAGGATAGCTTGGGAATGTTTCCTTATGAACTAAGGCAGGGAAATAAAAAATTCTCACAAAGTATCATTGTTTAAATACACTCTATTTTTATTTTTTCTTAAAATAGTTTAACCTTTATGCTACAGACTTATTTCAAAAAACAAAATTTTATCTTGCACCAAAAAATATATATATAACACTCTGTTTATTTTTTTTTCTCCAAAGACCATTAAATACTAAATGGAAACAAAAACTAAATAATGATGTAAAGAACCAAATTTCATTTTACAAACTTGAGTTGCACATTTGGAAAACATTACTCGTATGCAATGATTTGTCATCAGTGCATCAAGTCCACACTCAGTCCCCAGCAACAGCAGATCTGTTAACGCCAAGTGCACTGGTTCCTAGCCACACAATGGCTGACAATTCATGTTCAAGGTAAGAAGGGCAAAGGATTCAACAACCTTTGCACTCTTTAAAGAATAAAGCAACAACAAAAACATTTCCTAGTTTCCAGTGACTTTTAAAGATCACTACCCTTTGAAAACTGTTAAAGAATAAGTAGTGTTTTAAATAAAAAGAAAAATAAAACAGCATTGGACTAAAAGACGTGATTATTTTAAACAAACAGTGCACAATCTGAGGAAGTTTGGTTGGGGTACAACAGTTTTTATATACACATGGAAGTCATATCACACACATATGGGAGAGCAGGAATTGGGGCTCAGCTCTTTGCCTTAAAAAAAAAGATAGAAAAGAAAAAGTCAAACTAAGACAAAGTCGTGTCCTAGGCTTTAGCAAGCCTTGCGACACAGAACAGAAAAGCAGGTAATGAATCTGTCTTAAGTAACTGGTGGTGTTGATGTGCTAAGAGCAGATTAGCAAATGAGTAAGCTAGCAAACAGGAGCCATGCTTGTAACTAACTGTGCTGACAAACATGTTATGGCTGATCTCTCAACACTGACAGCATCCGGTTAGTCTACGTCAGTGGTTCTCAACGGTCCCAGTGCTTCCACTCCTTAATACAGCTCCTCATGTTGTGCTGACCCCAACCATAAGACTATTTTCACTGCTACTTCATAACTGTAATCTTGCTACTGTTGTGAGTGGTAATGTGAATAGTTGGTCTTAGGAGACCCCTGTGAAAGGGCTGCTCAATCTTCAAAGGGGTCATGACCCACAGGCTGAGAACCACTGATCTACAAGAAGGGGCAGCTACAAAGTGTAGTAGTTGCCATACAGAGCTGCCACAGAGACCAACAGCCAGGTTCCTGCTCCTCAGAAGGGAATTAACTACATCTGTGGCATAAATCCATCTGTGATCCACTGTATCCATCAGACAGTATCGTGACGACAAAGCATAGAGAACTACTTATGTTACCAAGTGTAAAACTTTAATTAAAAAATAATACTTTTAAAGAAAATTTCAAATTTTCAGAGAGTTACATATCACAGAATTTGATTAACACCTTTCCAGAAACCACATTTCTACTCTCCTGAATGTAGCAGTAACAGGAGTTCAAATGCCCTCTTAATTAGTTATAGATGGGAACATTCCAGACTTTAGAGAGAGCCTCAAGTATCCTTTCACTCATTGCATATTAATGCCTAACCCTCTGTTCTGATCACCAAGTCAGCAGTCGGGGACCTGTACCAGGAGTAGGTATCTGTCTGTGCAAACTAGGAGAAAGTGAAAAGGCCAGCAAAGTTTGCCTACAACTCTATTCTGTCCCCAGTCCATAGTGCGCCCAAAGTTAGGGAATGGCTAATAGGGACTGGAGATAATGTCAGGGGAATCACCTGTTGTATAGGCTTGAAAAAAAACATTATTAACAGGAAAATAAGTAATGCAAAAACATTCTTTAAAATGAGGCTGTGCCCTGATTTTTTTTTTTTTTGGGGGGGGGGGGAGATAAGCTGCAAAAACTTCAAGTCATACAATCCATTATAGTCTCTCATCAATGATTTTCTGGAAAGCAAAGACCAGAAATTATGTTCCTCCTTTGTTGGGTATTTTAATTCAAGTAAAAAACGTGTAACAGTAAAACTCAATAAATTAATCCTAAAGCAAGATGTGAAGGTTGAAAGATATACCAGCAGTGAATTTTCAAAGTTCCGTTTCGCTCCAGCCTCTAGGTCTTTCTTTGGTTTGTCTAGGATTGTGGCCAGGTGAGAGCAATAAATGATGTACTGAAACTGGAGAGTCATGATTTTTAAAGTCTAATTAGTAGTAGACTGAAGAAAAAAATAAAAAGTTGGTGAGCAGAGGGCAGATAAATGAATACTACCAAAAAAGATCAAAGAACACACGCTCAGATATATATCTACCAAAGGAATCTGCAGAACTGAGTAACAGGGAGGAGAAAATGAATAAATTTGTCTGTACGTTAAGAAAAGAAGAAACTGGCGGGCAGAGTCATTCCTAAGCGTACAGGCTGTGTCCCACTCCCCTCAGGGCCTCCACAGCAGCCACCCTGCACAGAGCTTTACACAGAAAGCATCCTTGGTCAATGTGTGTGCACTGAATGAAAATGGCAGGTCTCATCCTACAATCAGGAGGAACCGCCAAGACAGAAGGAGGAGGCAAGGGGCAGAGTAACACCACATGGAGCAATGCAAACAACAGCAAAAACCCACCAGAAACAGACCACCAAGTCTTCTGAGCCAACATTACTTCACTCCCCTCGTGCACCAAACATAGTGTTCTAATTCTAGTATTGCTTTTAAAAAGTACTTCACTAGTAACTACAACAGTACAGGAAAAAAGGTAGTAACTAATGCCACAAATTCCTCTGCTGGCATTTCCTAAATTCCCTGAAGTTTCCATTACCCTTTACTAGTCCTTTCAGATAACCTAAGACTTATAGGACTATCAATGTGCTTTGCGTCTGATTTCTTATGGTATAATTTGATTTCTCTTGTGTCTATGTTTTTAGAAGGCAAAGAAAATACCCAAACACAGCATGAGGTCCAGTTAAACAGTTGTCACACACTGCAAGAGAAGGCACCTTCCTCTCAGATTTTAAGTGCCTACAGAATCAGATACCACACAGCCACTGAAGTTCTTCCTACTCAAGTAACAGGTTTCCATGTTTGCCTTACTATGTGGATAAACCGGGGGCAATGCTGAGACATAGAGATTTCCCACTGATCTCTCAATGTACTCTTCAGATATCCAGAAACTCTCAAAGAATTATGAATTATTGCAACAAGGAGACCAACTGAGTCCCCTTAATAGTATCTTGAAATAAAAGGGGACATTTCAAATATATGTGTTATGGCAAATTGACAAGGAGCTATGTCAGGAAAGAAGGCAGAAGACATAAGCTAAAGAAAAAATATATTTTATAATACTTCTGTCTTCCACTTTTAAGGAAGGGTTTTCTAAATGCACATGCCCTACCAGGTGCCAACAAGGCAGACCTGACTGATATGTGTGCAAATGCCCTAGGGTAGGAGTGACAATGAGGCAGACAGAGGGTGGTCACATCTAAATATTAATTTCATTATACAGAAAAATAAATATAAGATTCAACCTGAAATCCATTTTGACTAGTAAGTAAAATATTATTCTAAATGAACAGTGACTTTTAAGGTAAGTCCCCAAGCAAAATGAAGTTGTCTAATAAAATCCACCACTCTCATGTTCTTATTGAGAAAAAGAAAAAAATTATTTTCTCTGTGATAAGTTATTTTCCTAAGTGAATTATTTTAATAAAGGGGTGGGAGTTACCATGAATTTCAATTCCACAAATGCCACAAACAGCTTCTGAAGCTGAAGCTATGACAATGAACTTCCATGTCACAAAGCGGAGGAAGTAGGAGGGACAGAGGAGAAGCAGTGCCACCGCCGCATTACAGCATTACAGTAGGTATTTACGTCTGCTGTCCTCATCCAGGGTAAGGTCAACAACTTCTGCCGGTGAAGCCCACGTCTGCTGGGGAGTCACAGCAGTCCACGACTGGGTTTGGCGGGAGCCATGCTTCCAGGAAGAGACGCTCTGAATCACACCTCCTCGGGGGTGAGCACACCTGCAAGTGTGAGAAGAATAAAGTCCAGTTAAGCTTAGTGACTGTGAAAAACTATGAGACAACATGACTATCAACGCCTTAGCAATCCTATTATGCAAGTTTATTTTATTTCTGGTTGTGAGCCTAGCCTTTAATGGCTGAGCCATCTCTCCTGTCCTTTAAAAGACCAAGGACTAAAGTCAGCTCTTGAATTGTGGCCCGGTCAGTCAGCGGCAATCAGGAAGATAATTTTCTTTGGATTCACTTAAATCTCAGATTTCTATGACAGGGAAATAGAAATTCTCAACAAAATGAATAATCTTAGTTGAAACAACCATTAAAAAGTTTTGTAACACAAATAACCATGTTAAAAATAGAAGATAGGCCAGGCACTGGTGGTACAAGCCTTTAATCCCAGCACTCAGGAGACAGAGTACATTCAAGGCCAGCCGGGTCTAGAGTGAGTTCCAGGACAGGCTCCAAAGCTTCACAGAGAAATCCTGTTCCAAAAAACCAAAAAAGTGAAGATAAGGGGATGGAGAGATGACTCAGTGGTTAAGGCTGTTCTTCCAGAGGACCCAGGTTCAATTCCAGTACCCACATGACAATGCAAGACTGTGCAACTCTAGTTCCAGGGGTTCCGACACCTTCAAACAGACATATATGAAGGCAAAACACCAATGCACATAACACAAAAAATATTTTAAAAAATAGTAAAAATAATGCTACTTTATAAGTTACATTTCTAAAATCTATGGGACCTACATCTTACATAAAATATCTATATGTATCTCACTGTGGCTCAGTGAACCGAACAGGACTGCAGCCCTGAATGTATTATAGCACATGGGGAGGGAAGAAGTACACTGCTAACCAGGAGCTCACTGGGAGAAAACTGTTTCAGAATCACTAGCAGCTTCAATTCCATATTCCAGCCAAGTGATAAAACCAGAGCCCCCATAGGAAGCAGAGGCTCAAGCTGGGACCCCACATCAGGAACTGTTGATTGTGCCCACGCAGGCAGCTCGTGTGTGATCAGCAAGCAGCCATCGCCGCCATGACATGAATGTATCCATCCACATGTATCATACACATAATAATAGTAGTAAAAAAAACAACTGCTTTTAAGCCATACACCACCCCAAAATCATCTACCTGTTCTTTCAAGGTTAGCCTGCCAACAACTAAGAGAACTATGGAAGAACAGAGCCACTGGGGCCAAAGCACAGGGCAGATGTAGTTTGCTGTTTTTTTTTTGGGGGGGGGGAGGTGCTTAATTGTTTTTGTCTTTTGTTTTGAGACAAGGTTTTGCTGTGTATCCCAGACTAGTCTAAACTAACTAGGCCTTGAACAGCTGGCCTTGAACTCACACTAATAACACCTACTTCATTATCCTGAATGTAAAATTACAGGTGTATCACATCTGGCTCAGAACACAAACTTCCTAAGTACCAGAGACATAAAATGTGTTTAGAAATAAACCAAGTAGGCACTAAAACAGAGAGGCTCAATATTTTCAAAGACTAGCTAGCGAAAGTATTAAAATAGAGAACCCACAGCACAATGTCTAATCCCAAACCCTATACTCTCTTAAATAACTCAGACTGAGTGACTATGAAGTGGAAGATTGTCATGGAAATGGAATGTTTTCAGAAATTGTTTTGATGGGATACTTAAAAAGTTTCATATATTACCTCATTGGACAATTCCAAAAACCCTGAGGTAGAATGAAAGTCACTGCCCCAGATAGAAACAGGCTTAAGCAGGTAACAGGATTCACCTGGTCACAGTACTTACTCTTAAGTGTCAGGGCAAGGAACTTTTGGACAAGTCTACTTTAAATTAGTGTAAGTAAAATGATCACCTTAAAGTATTAAGTCTCTAAGAGTTCAAAAGCTCATTTGCACAAGCATTCTAATTAAAGTAATGGTAGCTAGAAAATTAGTAAGAACTCAGGGACTAAGTAGGCACCAAGGCAGTCAATGTAATCTTTGGCAGAATTTCTAGAACATCTAAACTAAGGGGTATAAAGTCCCAGTGTTAGTCTTCTAAGGAATTATGGTTACTAGTTTTAAAGGGATCTAATCTAATCTGTATTTTACAGAAGAGAAGGACCAAAGGTAAAATCCAAGTATAGAACTACAGAAAATCACATATATCTCCATTCTGACTTGGTTTTCTCTAAGTAACTATGCCTTCCCTAAACAACAGCTGAAGTACTACTTTGATCTAGAACTGCTGTTTGGTCCCATGGGTATTTGTTATACATCAAGACAGACTCTAAAAAAGTATTTGGTGTATGAGCAAGGATTCACAGTGAGAGGTTTAAAACCTGCATTTACTACTGAAGAGTGAACAGCCAAAGAGGACAGGAGATGAAGTACAAATTTAACTAAACAGTCACTTCTGTTGTGTTCCAAGCTTTCTAATGACTATAAGTGAAAGGGTGGTTAGGTGGTTAGGACACGGAAACATCTACAAGCCCTGAGGATGAGAACAAACCTGGACCACCTTCAGGACTGTCTTCAAATGTTAAATTCTCTGGAGTCTATCATGGTCACAGCTCTCTGGTCCAAAGCTTTCCTGGCTCCAGACAGCTGTAGACGGGTTGTTAGCTCCCAAAGAGAACCTTCATTAACTGCAAAGCTCTGTAACAGGTACCACTCTGCCCTCAGAAGACAAGCAATACAAACCAGCTTCTAGAAGGCAAGTCTCGAGTGATCACATCTACACAATCTAGCCACCACCAAACCTGATAAACTGTCCCTTAAAATTTAAGCTGGGGGACTAAGGGGGCTTATTGCTCTTGCAGAGGCCCTGAGTTCAGTTCCTAGTACCCACAGTGGGTGGCTTACCACCACCTATAACTCCAGCTTCAGGGGATCTGACACACCTGGCTATGATGGCACCTGTACTCATGTACCACACAATTAAAAAATACATTTTTTTTTTTTTTATTTTTTAAAGAGTCAAGAGTCAACAATGCTCTGAGCATTAAAGAAGATACCAACATGACCTCCAAGGTCATCACTGACTAGGATTTGTTGGAAGTCAGGATCAAAGTCTTTGGGAAAATGGCCCTGGGGAAGTCAAGACTATAGAGTGCAGTCACAGAGAATGCCTGTCTGTGTTTTGATCTGTGTACTGGATACTTGAATACAAACAATCTGAAAATTAAAGTGTCCATTATGACTTGTTTTGTGTGTTATAGGTAGTGAAGCATTAGTGTTTTTTCATGGTTTAATCACTTCAAACATCGTAAGTAAGAATGATAGATAAAAAAAATGAATGAAACACAGTGAGAAAGAACACAGTCCTGTAGCCCCAGTACATGTTTGCTTGTTGATTTTAAGTACAGAAAAATAACTTTGAGGGGTAGGGTTCATGTGAGTAGGTGCACATGATGTGGGATGTCTTTCTGTATACTGTGAATAATAAAGGAACTATGGCAGGCATTTTAGAAGTAAGCGGGGAAATAAGAGAATAAGATAGGGGAAGGAAGGTAAAGTCAAAGGAGACATGATCCAGCCACCTAAGAGTCAATGTGTAAAGTAACACAGGTAGCTATGGGCCACATGGCAGGCCAGATTAATGGAAATAGGTTGAATTAAGATGAAAGAGTTAGCTAGCAATGTGCCAAAGACATAAGCAAAACAGCATGAAATTAACATAAGCCTTTGTGTGATTATTTGGGGCTAAGAGAGGGTCCAAATTTTTGGATTTCTGGCCAACCAGGCCAGAAACTTCATTCTACATGCACATATGAGTATGTATGTGGTATCTGTACCTGTTTTGTGTGTACACGCCCACATGTGAAGACCTATAGACAACATCAGCAATCTTCACTGATTACACGTCCCCCACATTGAACCACAGGCTAATCAGTCCAGCTAGACTGGCTGGCCAAGGGGCTTTAAGGCTCTGCCAGCATTGGGGTTACAAATACAGCTGCCCTAAGTGCTATGGGTCAGAATCAGGTCCTCATGTTTGTGTCGTGGCACTTTACCAACAGAGCTACCTCCCAGACCAAGAACTGTTTCGAAAGTGCACAAAGCAAAATGGTGTTGGAGAAACATTTCAACTACTTTGTAAAACACTGTACGTTAGAGAAATAATTTATAATTTATAAAGATATGATGGAAATTTTCATGTAGTAATACTACAATGGTTTTTATAAGCCCCACAGAGTTGTTATTGAGGCTCCAAAGTCTGAGGCATTAAAATTAAAAAAAAAAAAAAACACCCAATTTTCATGCATTAATCCATATGCTTTCCTCTATTATGAAAGGCATGGGTAGGGAACATACTTAGCTGAGTTTTAATTGGCCCAGTCTAAATCTAGAGTGGATACAGGCTGTCTGCTATCTGCATAAAAACTGCAATGAATCAAAAAACCTAGAGACACACCTTGCAGGAGCTTTGTTTCTGTTTTGACAAGGTCTCACTATGTAGCCAGCCCAAGCTAACTTCCAGATGTTATTCATCTGCCTTAGCTCTCAGGTACTGGTTATTATGGGCATACAGAACTAGACCTAATTTATTCTTAGTTAAAAATTTTAAAAGTCTACACCTCATTTTTCAAAATTCTAGGAAAAAACTGTATAATAAAATCTGACAGAATTTCTTACTCATCATTTACTGAAGCCAACAGAATAGAAACTTCACAGAGATGGTGTCTTTAACATTACAGAAATATGTAACATGGTTTACTCTAAGAGAACAATACTAAAGATTCATCATTTTTGCTCTCATTCAGAGCCTGAAGGTGACCTTTTAAACATCTATTTTTCCTAAGTGAAAACAAAATACATCCTTGTGATTTCAGGAGGTGCTGGTTTCCTTCCCTGCTGTTTTTTAGTATTGATGTTAACAACTGGGTTCAGAAACAGTCTGAAATGTAAAGATTCTGTAATCCACTTGCTGAGTATTAAAACATTAATATCTAAAATGTTAGAAGTGTTATTTACTAAAGTCTCAGAAGAGGTTACCAAAGGACAATCAACACAGTTCTGTACCCAAAAGAGCACTATAGGCAATAGCCTACCTACCTAGGTAAACCTAAGCTAAGATTTAGGCAGGCACAGAAGAATAAAGATCCAACAAGCCTCCATCTTACTAGCATAAAACATACTGTGAAACTGAACTGCCCCCAAGTGAATATCTGGAAATGATAATAAACTCAAATAATGCCCAGAGCTCACCACAACACTACATGGTCACCATAAACAATGCATTCAACCATTAGTTCAGAAAGCATACTTTCTAATCCATGGCTAGACAAAATGCACAGGACAAAGTCTAGCTAGCATGTTTTCCATGCCAACCTGGTCTACATAGCAAGTTCAGGCCAGTCAAGGCTAGCTACATAGTGACAGCCTGTCTCAAAGATACATAGTAAATAAATAAAATGAATCCACAATAAAATAATAAATTCAGAAGGTTATTAGCAAGAAAAGAAAAACAAGCTCAGTGAAAAGTCACATCATTGAGCACCAGAGTCAAACAGAGGCCTGAGCAACCCACCTCACAGAGAATGCTCACGGACCACATTCTCTAAAGTTCTTAGGAAACCCATGACTATGTAGAAAACAAAAGGAGAGAGAGAGAGAGAGAGAGAGAGAGAGAGAGAGAGAGAGAGAGAGAGAGAGAGAGAGAGAGAGAGAGAGAACACAAAACAAATAAATCCAAATAAACTATCTACACATGCACGAAAAATAAGAACAAAAAGATGTGGGCTGAAACCTAGCCCTTTCTCCATGTGATAGATAATCTTACCAGAAGTCTATTAGCACTTCATAATTGCAACCCAAGACCTGAGATAATCTCTGGATGAGACACAGGCAGACAGACAAAGGAGCAACTCCGACCACCAGGAGAGCCTACTCTGTGGGCTTCTCATCATAAGTGAAGTTCAGTGGGCTGTAAACCGCTTAGAAAGACAGAGCAGTCCTGTGAAACTACTAGCTTCAGTCCTAGGTCCAAAGGTAAGTATAAAAGATAACCTCAGAGTGAAATAGGATGTCCTTTAAAATCTCCAACAGAATCTACAAACTCTGTACTCTACTGTGCACACAGAATGTTTCCCCCAGGGTGGAGTGGCACATGCCTTTAATCGCAGAGGCAGAGACAAAAGATCTCTGTTTAAGACCAGTCTTTGTCTACAAAGTAAGTTCCAAGACAGCCAGGGCTGTTACACATTTCCCCCAAATTCAAACCAATGGATTGGAATAAGGAGCAGCTTTACATTGCAAGGCCTGTAAGGAAAGGTCCTTGAAAGCAATGGCATCCAAAATGCAATCTAAGTTACACGACTTGGTTTAAGAAACAGTACAAAACAGGAAGAGAGCAACAGTCTAGACCAGTGGCTCTCAACCTATGGGTCGTGACACCTTTGGTGGCCAAACAACCATCTACATACCAGATATCCACATGGTGGTTCATAACAGAGGCAAATTAAGTTATGAGTAGTAGTGAAAATAAATATATGGCTGAGGGTCACCAAAACATGTGGAACTGTATTAAAGGACCTCAGCATTAGAAAGTTTGAGAACCACTGCTCTGGATCAAATACTGAAGTTAGGAAGCATAAACCAAAGATGGTATCTATATACATGTGTATTAGAGTTAAGGAGGCACCGCAATTAGCCCTAGACACCATAATATGGCTCTATGGGGGGGGGGCGCCCAGAGGTAGAGAGATGGCTCAGCAGTTAAAAGCAGTTGTTGTTCCTACAGAGGATCCAGGTTCAATTCCCAGGCTCTACATGACAGCCGCCCATAACTCCAGTCCAGGGGATCTGTTGCCACCTTCTGACCTCCAAAGGCATAAAGGATGAATGTGGTACACATACATATATACATGCAAACAAACACTCACACATACAATAAAATTAATAAATCTTTTAAAAAATTTAAAAAGGGGCTGGAGAGATGGCTCAGAGGTTAAGAGCACTGATTGTTCTTCCAGAGGTCCTGAGATCAATTCCCAGCAACCACATGGGGGCTCATAACATTTATAATGACATCTGTTACCCGGTCTTCTGTATACTGTATATATTATAAATAAATAAATCTTTTTTAAAAATTAAAAGGAAGCTAAAAAGTTCACGAAGGAAAAGAGTTGAGCAAAGAAACTAAAAAGTGAAGCATCTAACATTCTGGGTAGAAGGAAATAAGGCAGCAGATGTGAGAGGAATAGAGAGAGCTAGATCAGGGTGTCAGCACAAACACAAGACAATGTAGTGTGTCATCTGTTCATAGGGTTTCACAGGAGAAAATCCCGAAAGATCCTAACACAGGACTAAAATGGGACAGTGTCTTCTAAGAAACAACGTTAGAAATAAACCAATGGCAAAAAAATGTTAAAGTAAGGGGAGAGAAATCAGTAGTACTTTCTTTCATCTGATGGGAAAGTCAGATTAAAAAGAAAAGGATAAAAAAAAGAGAGAGAGAGAATTTATAAGGAAAGGTTTTTTTTTTTATTAAGCCAGGAAAGTTCATGAAGGAAAAAAGGAAAGAAGAAATGATAGAAATCTGAGTAGAAAACTCATCTCCTGCAAAGAGGGAAAGCAACCATGAAGATAAAAACATACGTGGGCACAAGGGAGTTATGCAGGCAGGCTTCCTGCAAGACAACACACTCAGCATCCTTAAAGTTCACGGCTTTAGTTGAAACACTCCCTCACTATGTGCCCTCAGTTCACACACATCTAAACCCCTACAGTCATTCTTTAGCTATACATAAAATACTGGTAAATATTTTATTAATGTACTAACATAAGAATAAAATTAGAACAAAGAGCACCGTGAAGAAGATAACTGTTCATACGCTTCGTCTTTAAAACACACACAACTTAACCCTTGGTTGGGGAGAAGAGCTAGTTTTAATAGATGGCATATACAGATTTTAAAATGCAAATTTTCTTGGTTTTTACATAAGTGCATTGAAACAAAAAATACATCTGAGAAGGCTAAAAATAAATCTTTTTAAAAAAATAAGATAAGACACATAAAAAAAGTGATACCTAGAATTCCACCATTGAGTTATACTTACAACCAATCACTTAAAATAGAAAGCTAGTGTGTGGTGGCACACACCTTGAATTCCAGCACTTTGGGAGGCAGAGGCAGGAGAACAAACCTCATGTGACTGACATGTTCTTTTTTTTAAGATTTATTTTGTGTGTATGAATGTTTTGCCTGCATGTAAGTTTATGCACCATGTATGTGTCTGGTGCCGGTGGAGGGTAGAAGTGGGCACTGAATCCTCTCACACTGGAACTTAACACACAGCTGTGAGCAGGCACATAGGTGCTGCAAATAGAACCTGGGTCTTCTGTAAGTACTCTTAACTATTGAGCCATCTCTCTAGCTCCAAATGTTATTTTCTTTATATGCAACAAGTTTTAAATCTCAAATACATCTTAACAAAAAGTATTTATTAAACCCGTCCCCCCCCCCAAAAAAAAAAAAACCCTGCAAGACAGACTGTACCTTCATGCCAGCCAGGATGAAGTCTGCCATTTTCTTGCTTTTTAAAAAGATTTTATTTATTTTATTTTATGTGTAAGTGCTCTATCTGCATGAACACCTTAAGCTAGAAGAGGGCATCAGAACCCACTAGAGATGGTTGTGAGTCACCATAGCTGGGAATCGAACTCAAGACCTCTGGAAGAGTAGCCAGTGCTAAGTACTCTTAGCGGCTGAGCCATCTTTCCAGCCCCAACCTACCATTTTCCTATCACTTACTATTTTGATTTAAACCGAGTCACAACTTAGTATCAGAACTCCCAATTACTGGCCTACCTTGCATGTTCCTGAACACCCACAATCTCCACTTCGCTATCTGAAGAGGCAATATTAATTTCTTCATTAAGTGGTGCATTGCCAACAGACGTTTTGTCACTCGCTAGGAATCCTGGATCCAAATGACCTGAGAGAGAAAGAGAAGCAATGCAGTTTGATTTCTTCAGACAGTAACAACTCTGTGACAGATTACTCATCTGGATTTAATTACAGAAGTAGGTAACTCTATTCAAGCTCTATTAGTCACAGCAAAACTGTTACCAATGTCAAATAAACTGAAGCACAACTCTATTGTTTTTTTGGTTTTCCCTTTTCAATTTTTCGAGTGAGTCTCTCTCTCTCCCTCTGCCACCCCCCCTCTGTGTTGTGCATGTGATTATGTATACATAGTGTACCCAGATATTTTTCACATGTGTAGTACACATATATGGCACGCATGTGGAGATACAAGGTTGATATCAGGAATCATCTTTCATCCCTCTTCTACCGTATTCCTCAAACAGGCTTGATGCAGAGCTTACTGATACAGACTGTCTTAGAGCCACCTTGTCTCCGTCTGTGGGCTGGAACGATGAGCAGGCTGACAGCCCCCTAGCATCTACATTGGTTTCTGAACTCCACTCCTCACAACTGCATGGTCAGCACTTTAACCACTAAGCCAGCTCCCCAGATGCTCTGCTTTTTGAAACAAACAAGAAAACAAACTGGCTTTAAAAAAAATTATAAAGGGCTGGAGAGATAGCTCAGCAGTTAATATTAAGAGCACATGCAGCTCCTCCAGATGATCCAAGTTCTGTTCCCAGCACCCTTTTCAGCAACCTCACAGCAGCCTGTAACTCTGGCTCCAAAGGATGACATCCTTCTCTGAGCTCTATGGTCACCTGCATTCATAAACACATACCCACACAAACATGCACATAATTAAAAATAAAAATATTCTTTTTAAGAAAGAAATATAATATATGATTACAGCATGTATCCAAGCAGATCAGGACTTTCCAGTGAAAATCTCTTATTCTATTTTCTGTCTCTTAGGAGAAAAACTAAATACTTTTAACAAACACTATACCTAAATATATTTTACATAAACTATACAACACTATATTTTATTATGTAGTGCTTTTTGCATTCAACTCTAGTCTACTATTAATGACCCACATAACCACCTCAGGGTCTTTGCGGGTAGTTCTCTACTGCTTATCATTGAACAAAATTCTAAACCAGAAATCTGCAAAGGCATACACAGAATACAAGTAACTATTAATACTGTATTTATACCAAAATGCTTTGTAAAAGACTTAGCATGTTTTCCCTCTCAAGAAATAATGATCCGACAAGGTCTAATCCCCAAATCCATATAAAAGCAAAGACAAGAGGCAGACGGAGCTTTGGGATCTGCAGGACTGAAATATAAGCTGCACACTGCTGACAGTTCCCACAGACATGAGCAAGCCACGAGTGCTAGAAGCGTAAACCAGTTCAGTGCACTGAGACACAAAGGACATCTTCACAGGCATCCTTATAAACTATTCATTTCATGATACAATGAAATGCCTCCAGTGTCACAGTGAGCTTGACTGTCACAGACTGCTAAAAAGAGTAATGGCATAACATCAAATCAAAATACATGGCTCTAAAAACAATCCAAATCTGAGTAAAATACCTCAGCTATGTGTCCCACTCTTAAATATACAATCTTAAATGAATTTTAAATTCATGCATGGCTAGCAATAAAGTTCAGTGGTAAAAACATCTGTACCACAAGCCAAACACCTTGAGTTCAATTCCCGGCAAACATGGAGGAGGAAACAGACTCCCGACAGTTGTCCTCTGACCTAAACACACACTCGCTCTCACTCTCTCCCCCTCTCAGTTTCTCTCTCTTTAATTAAATATTCCTATACATTAATAGAGTTGCAGTCAACACAAATTTTTATTTTAAAGATAAAAGATTATTTGCATTTAAATGTTGTCATATAATACAGATTTTTTCTCTATACTTAATAAAAATGTTTATGAAATCTCATACAAGTGAGATCAATGAAAGGAAAATCTTACAGACATAGATCTCCCTTTCTCCCCTCTCCCTCACTCCAATGCATCATTGTCACTGAGAAATCTTATATTTTTCCTCCTGTCACCTTTTCACATAACCCTTTGGAAAAGCACGAGCAGTCCCAAATCTAAACATCATAGTTTATACCTGCAAACTCACCTTGGAGAGCTCACCCCAAGAGGAAACATTTACATAAGTAGATGTTAACAACAGTCAAAGATGAACACTACAGTGCTAACAAAAACTTGTGAAAGCATGTACATAACATTGAAAGTATAATATATTCTATTACAAAACTATGTAGACAGTAAGGAAAGCTGTGAAAAGTAATTAAGTTTGATGAGACTGTTAGTGCTTATTGTCTAATACTATTCTTACCTATTTGGGTAAGTTTCAAATGACTGAGTGCTGCTGAGATTGGCCATTGGGTAAAGGGACTTGTGGACAAGTATGACTACCCAAGTTTGATCCCCAAGACCAATATAGAAGGAAAAAGTTGCCCTTTAACCTGCACATGTACACTATCTATGTAATTTGTAATGACTGAAAACAAAGTAGTTGAGACTATATTACAGTCTGCATGAGTCTGTAACACGATTTGGATTTCATGTGGTGGATATGGCAGGAGCCACCAATCTTTGAAATCTATATGCACAAATATTATCTACACAGCACCCGGTTTTGTTAAATCTGAGATGATGTTTAAATGGGATTTGGGGAAGTTCTAGAATTGGTAAACCCAGATCCTTTTTCTGTCTAATACCTTGCTGTGGTCAGGTTTTGTTTCATCCATCTGTATTTTGATGCTTTAGTTATGGTTATCACTCACACTGCCCCAGCTGCCCTGCACGAAAGGGACAGATTGACAGCCTTTTCAAGTGTCAATAAGTCTATATTCAATATCTCAAGTAGATGTTACTGTTTAATTTATCCATGTGTTCCTATAATAAATATATTACCATCATACTAGGTGGTAAGAATACTAATAGACACAAGGCAGGCACAGGCACTATTCTCAACAAATCTATAAAACATTCACAGCTCAAAGAACTGCTCCTTGAGGGAGGTAGGGGCCAGCCTGGAAACATCTGTAATCCTAGCATCTGGAAAGCCAGGCTGAGTTACATATCGAGTAATGCAAAGAAATAGAACAGGCACATTCCCCAGACTTAAGATTGATCAGGGAAGCTCAGCTCCCAGGGAAGACTAGGCATATGTGAGGGGGGAAGTACCTTTAGAGTCTAAAAGTTTACTGAGAATTAGAAGTAGAAAAAGTACTTCTAGAGTGGAGGCTAAACTAAGCAATAATTGGGTCTTGGGACCTTGGGACCACCTGCCCATGGGGGGGATGGAGAGTTGTGGAGAAGAGAGAATGACCTGATGTGGTGGGAGGGGGAAGAGACCTAGAATAAGGATATACAAGGATAGAAAATGTGACTTCTTTGTTCATAATAATAATTAAAAAAAAAAAAGAAAAAGAAAAAGTAATGAATAATGCTGGCAATACTGACAGAGATAAAAATTACAAGTTAGAGTGTGGACTTGATCCTGAAAAGTGAGAAACCACTGAAGGACCTCCAGAGTGACATAATTCAGTTTTGCAATTTAAAGAATTCCTTCTGAAGTATAGAGATCAAACTGACAGCAGGCCCAGAGACCGCTACCCTTTCTGAGGAAGGTATAAAATGAGAAATACTCGTGTGATGCCAGGGATCAGTTAATCAAAAGAATGCAGGATGTAAAAAATGATGTATGCTGATGATTCGGGCGACCTCGAGGGAGACAATGAAGGCTGAGGATGGCTGCATACATAATTTTCAGATTTCCAACAGTTCAGAAACTCTTTTGATTTAGAGATACAGACCTGATAAGTCCTTAGCATCCCTGAGAGAAAGAAGGGCCACAGGAGTGCAGGGAGCACAGAACAGAGCCCTGATGGCCACTAACTAAGAGATGGCACAAAGAGGGAGTCCATGGGGAAACCAAACAAACCTCCAAAGACAGGGTCAGGTGAGGGGTGAGGATGAGGCAGTATCCACTTGGAACCCTCCCACTTCTGGGACTTCTTTCTCAATTTTTCTTAATAAATCTGTGCTCACTATGAAGAAAAAAAAGTGAAAATAAGTAGAAACCTCTAGAGCCAACAAGATGACCTTAGAAAGCAGAGTCTTGGGAATGATGGGACCAAAATAGTAGAAAAGCCAGGGGAACAAGAACAGACAAACTGCAAAAGGCAGAATGTGGATGAAAGGAAGTAAGATAGTGTTAAGCAAGCAAGAGGGATTTGAGGGAGAGAGATGATATGTACCATTTTAAAAGATGTGCTAGATAGGGTTATATTTAGAAGGGAGGAAAAATGGAAGCAACAGAGCACCGCAGGCAGCTAAAGTGATCTTCGCTGGATGTGAACAGGGAAGCTAGAAATGAGTTTAGAAAAGTACTGTAGTCATTTTAAGAAAGAAAAGAAGAAATACTCCTAAGGAAAGGACAGCCTGAGAGCCAAGGTAAAATTGCAGATTAGGGAATTAAAGAGACCCTTAATCCAACTCCATAACAGTCTGCAGTGGGGTTCAGCAGTGACTAGGCTGTGCCATGTGAGTATAGCTCAATGCTTGCTATACTCTACAGCTGAGGACACTCGCCAAGGGGCCCTGGAGCCAGCTCCAACAATACAGTAGTAACAAGAGTACAGAAAAGCCCTCAGCGCAAAGCAAGAGTGTTATCTGTGATCCCAGCCCTGGAAAGGCTGAATCAAAAAGGATGCCACAAAACAAACAAACAAGGGCCCTGGTTGTAAAAGGAGAGAACAGAGGCAGGCAGAGTGACACACTGCCAGCTCCTCTTAAATGCTAAGCCTCTGGCCCATTCCTGTTCTCTGGTCTCACTCTCCACCCGCCACTCACCTGTCAGCTTTTCACTGCCCTCTGGAATGCCAGCTCAGGGTAAACTGTACTGAACTTTCCTTCTTCCTTTGGAAACCAGCTCTTGAAAATGCTGCCTGCCCCAGTTCAGCTCCTTACCTGTGCCCCAGTCTGGGGAATGGCCAAACAGTACTTCACCCTCTAGTATCAGCAGCATCTTTCTTCCAGAGAACTTTTCAACCTTCACACATTGGCCCCGATAGCTTCATTCACTTATGACTGGAGTCTCTCTCCTTTTCTCTTTCCACCTGTCTATTGGCTCTCATGAATACTCATCTGTGCTCACAGCCACCTTAAAATAGTGTCAACTCACTAAGAAGTAAGAAATTGTGCTCCAAGAGGCACTTAAAGCCACTTGTGACAGACTTACAAAAGTCTGCCAAGATCCCGAGATTAAGAAGTAAACTGAATGAAACCTACCTAAAGGGAGATTAAGTCAGTGTCTCAGTCACACGGTTCACACACACAGCTGACACAGCACAGCTAACACACACAGCTGACACATACATAGCTAACCTTGCTATTTCTGTGTTCAGTTTCACACCATTCCTCTGATGCACACTTTAACTTTACAGTGGGAATCTGATACATCTCAGACATTCCCTGTACCCTTACTAGGCAGGCCCCTCACCCTGACCCTGTATCCAAAGCCCCATTGGAGACACAGCCTGACATTATACTAGCTTTTTCCTCTTCAATCTCCCCCCCCCAAAAAAAAAATATTGAAGAAACCACTAAGCCACATGTTATTTTTACTATTTCTTTTTTCATAAATCACTAGTATTTCAGATTATTCTAACTTTATTCATCATAAATCTAAAAGCCAATAATTTATATACTTTCAGATTATTAGACCCAAGCAATTTGGAGAGAATGACTGTGGTCATAAAAATTGCAGTGTAAGCCACATATAGAGGGTATGTGCCTAGATTTTCAGTACTTGGGAGACGGTGGCAAAAGGAGTTCAAAGCCAGCTTGGACTATACAAGACTCTGTCTCAAAAACAAACATGCACACCTGAAGTCCAAAAGTAAGCTACCTGGTAAGAAGCTTACAGTCCTAGTACTTGGGCTCTGGTGTGGAGGACTACAAGTCGGAAGTGAGGGGCAGCCTGGGCTACCTTGTTCTAAATCCAAGAGGATCCCCAGCTGGCTGAAACTCACTCTGTAGCCAAGGATGGCCATCTTCCTTACTTAATCAGCTTCAGCACTGCCACTGTTTACACATGGAGGTGAGCATTCCTGTTCTGTGCTGTACACACAACAGTAACAGGAATCTTTGGTGAGGCAGATACTTGTTTCATAGCTAGAGAAAGCTGATGCTTCCCATAACTAACTTATAGCCACAGAGTTCTTAAGTGGCTACTGATTCAAAAGCACCCTACAGAATTCAAACATCACATAAGAAAAAGTAAACACATGGCAAGGGCACACTGCAAAAGTTTAAAATGTGGACCTTTCCTGATTCCAAACTAATCTTTAAAATCTGCCTATTACTCAAGTCTTTTCTTAGGTCAAAACTAAAGATAATAAATAGTGCTAACTAATACAAGAACATCATCTAGTTGCTTTGAAAAGAAAGATGGCTACTCTATTACCAACGGTTACTCAAATGGTCCTAAACAAGGGCTGTGGCTTTGAGCTGATATTCTGCTATTAAAGTGAACATATGAATAGACTGTTAAGTGACTATAATTTTATCTATGACATAGGGACACCAGATTAACAATGGAACATTTAACTGATGTTTGAAATTCAAAACTGAGAAAAACAGACAATCATGACTTCTATTAATAGTTTATAATGACAGACACCATAATATTTAGATTCATATAGTAAGTTCCTATTATAAATCATAACACTCAATTTTATTATTTAGATAATGGTTTACATTTTCATATCTAGGGAAAATGACTTTGAAAAAGAGATATTTTCCCAAGAAAATGTCATGGGAGCTACTGAATAGTGGTAACTGTATCCTAAAGATTAACCTACCATCATTTATGATCCAACTTGCACACATACTCTTTTATTATAACTTAAAGAAGTTATATACCTTTATACAAAAGTATATATATATATAAACTGTTAACAGCAGCATCATTTCAGTAAGAGTAAGTTGTAATATATTCACATAGAATATTAAACAGCAGTGAAAAAAATATAGTAATAAACCAGACTCATGCTTAAAAAGAACAAAGCTCACAAAATGTTTAACTAAGAAAAAAAGTGATTTCAATGCAATTAACCCTATAGTAGGTGTGTTTTTGAAGTAATTACTAATTAACAAACTAAGTCCATAAAGAAATAACAGAAATGACAAACACGAAACAGCAAACTTCAGACAGCCCTGAGAGGAAGGGGGAAGCAGCAAGCTGACGGCTCTGGTGTTGCCTTCTTCACACTCTTTCAGCATGTCTGATTTCTTAAAAAGAACGGTGGTAGGTACACCGCAATTATGATGATTTAAATAAACAAGCTACAGTTTAGAGAAAGTCCTCATAGCCATGGATCCACACTCAGAACTTCCACCAACTATGAATGGAAAATACTGAACAGGAACTGCACTTGGATTAACATGCAGTCTTTTTGTCGACATTCCCCAAACAGCATATAGTACAACCAGGAAGGCTTGTGAGTAATCCAGGGACAACTCAAATACAAAGATGTGTGTAAGTTATATGCAAATACTGGACCATTTTATAACAGTGATTTTTTTCTTTCCTGTGGATTTGGATTTGCTTTTTCAAACAGAAAGTTACTCTAGCCCAAGTTAACCTGAATACATTCTGTAGCCCATACTGGCCTTAAACTCAAAGTGATTCTCCTAATTCAGCCTGCCAAATGCTGGGATTATGGGCCCACTCCCTATGGGAGTTTTGGTTTTATTTTGTTTTATAATCCAGAGGTTCTAAAACAAATCCTCCACAGACACTAAGATACCATTATACCTGAATCTGAAAATGTAAATACTACCCTGAGACAGAACTAGTGGGTTTTCTGTAGATCAAAGGAAAACATTAACCATTCTGAGACAAAACACTGGTAAGAATTCTCTATATTAAGAATTGCATAAGCCAGAGAAGAGCAGTGGTTCCTCTCTCAGAGGATCCAAGTTTGAGTTCCAGCACCACATGCTGGTTCACGAACATCTGGGAACCAGCTCCAGGGAATCTGAGGCCATCTTTTGGCATCAGGCATGCAAGTAGTGCACAGACACACATGTAGGCAAACATCCATACATGTAAAATAATTAAAAAAAAAAAAAAAAAGGAATAATGAAGGCTAGACAGACAGCTCCAAGGTTAAGTGTATTTGCTATTCTGCTGGTCTTGCAGACAACACAGGTGCATCTCCTGATATCTACACAGTGTCCTCCATTGATAGAAACTGCATGCACACACAAATAGGTGTTCGTGCATGCACACGCACACAAATATTAAAGATTTAGCTATTTTTTTTTTTAAGAAAAAGAACAACATGCTGGGAACTGTTCATTTTTGTCCCCCAAAATTTATTAAGAAATGGTCTGTATATGATGACCTGGTTAGGGAAAACAGGAAAATAAAATTGAGATGGGTAGGCTACTTCTTCAGCTATGAATAAGAATAAAAAAAAAAACCACATCTAGTAATAGAACAAATTAAATCAGACAGCTTGGAAACATGTCATACAATCATGTGGTCAGTACTATCTTTAATTTTAAAGTATTACTTTTCAAAGTATTAATGCAGAATATTAATAAATCCTTCCCAGGTTCTTGTTAGGCAAATATTTATACAAATAAAAATGAAAATCCAAAAGAAAAACAATTGAGCCAAGATCAAAACTAAATCCAGTTTCCAAATCAGACACAATCAGAAGGTCAGTAAGTTATTCTTCTTCAATCTTAATCAAAAACGGTAACAGAAAGAATTCAGGACAATTACCATTGACACTATTTTAATGCAAAAAACAAAATTATATTATAATACTTCCCATTAAAGTAATACTTTGGCTAAACTTAAACTATCAGACCAATGAACATAATCTTTCAAAAGCAACAAAGAAAACATACAGTGTACAAACTGTTTTTAAGTTTCCTCCCCTTTTATCTTAAACTTAAGTACTCATCTTTAAAAGAAAAAGTTCAAATTAAAAAGAATAATTGAGGAACAGATTGAAGGGAAGCTGGAGACATGGTAAGAAGTTTCCAATATGCAGTAAGGTTCTTTCTAAGTATCACTTTAAGAATGTGAGAAACCTAGAATAAGGGGACATAAAAAAAAAAGGAGGTTCTCTCTGAAATGGCAGAGGCAGAATGTGAAAGAAAGGTGTTAGGAAAGGTGAGGGAGAGATTCCTAGGGAGGAGATAACTGGGAGAGGCCAAAAGGAAACAAGAACAGCACTGCACAGAAGAAGTACGCAGAGAGCATCCACAGCCCTCCTGAAGCCGTAAGGCAATCAAGGCTATCCAGAGTCAAGGCAGGGAAAGACCTGGCCAAGGAGTATGAGGACAACTTGGTTGCTTTTTCATAAAAGCATTTTAATCCAAGAGTATGCATCCTGAAACTTGATGCCTACACATTCATATATTTTTGTTTCCTTCTAATTAAAAAGTAAAATGACACACTACTCAAATCTTTTGTTATACAGGGAAGCCTGGATAGTCACAATCATTCAATGACAGAAGGCTGTGTATGGCCTGCTCTCCTCAGCAGGGTTTCTCACCAGAAGAAATGGTTGGCAGGACTCATGCACATCATGTCATTAGAAAAAGGGGTAGGGAGACCAACCTGCCTCTAGAAGCATTCTGGTCCTCCAGGTAGCTCCTGTGTTCTGGCCGCCTACTGAATTACTGTGCTCTTCAACTACTGCAGCCGCCAATAAATTGTCCACATTTACCACTTCTGGGTCAGAGCTGGTGTCAGACATATCATAATGAGCTACAACTGGAGGTCCATCTAGGGAGGAAAAAAAATGTATACTTGTATCTAACTTGTGGGGTAAGAAATACCTCGCCAACTACTTAAGAGCCCACTAAAGCCAGCTGCCTTAGCTATTATTGCATCTGATTAGAGCTCACTTTATGCATCTAGTATTTTGAACATGATGCTGAAGCAGAAAAGATAACCCAGGTTTACAAAGATAAGGGACACATTTTGGAAAGAGAAAGAGGGCATCAGTTACTATGAAGAACAGAAGACAAGACTATACTACACAATGTAACATGGAATCATTCCTACAGAGCAACAGATTAAGATGTAAAGATGACTTCACAAAGAAAGGGGGGGCTGCAGTAAACTGTTAAAATCTAACTTAATGTCTTTAGAAAAAGGAGTTTAGCTCTTTTAGGAGCTAATGTTAAAAAATCCTAATAGACTTGGAGAAGAAAATCACATGTACATTTTCTTATTTACTAAACAAAGTTGGCACATGAGCTCTGCTCCACTAACAAATTTCCTCCAGCGAGGCCCTTTTACAGTAACAGGGATGTTACAGATTTTACAACATTCTAAGAAAAGACAATATGACAAAACCCACTGTCAGGATTTTGCTTTGGGTATGTTATGAAAAGGATAAG
Organism: Sigmodon hispidus; assembly: GCA_004025045.1. NCBI lineage: Eukaryota > Metazoa > Chordata > Mammalia > Rodentia > Cricetidae > Sigmodon > Sigmodon hispidus. The sequence goes on along the minus strand of PVIH01009665.1, from coordinate 30,365 downwards.
GGATTTTATATTTTCTTTTCCCTGAGAAAGATAAGGCCAGTCAAGTAAAGAATAGCAACCTTGTGCTAGGTTTTAAAAGAAGTTGAGAAAGTTCTTATTGGAAAAATAAGAACATGCTCCTGACCCCAAATCACATCACTAACAACAGCTAAGTACCAAAGTAATAACACTACAGTCATTCATGCTACAAGAGCCCAATATTCATGCTTATAAAATAAACACATGCTTTAAAATGGTATTGCTACCCTTTTCTAACAGTAGCAAAGGTATTTTGAAGTCATTTTCTTTCAGGAAATCCCTTGGCCTGCAGTTCCCATTTTAGAACAGAGCTAAAAAGAATGCTGTCCTTCCCATCTAGCTAAGAAGAACAAGCAACTGTTTTCTCCACATAGATTTTAACAATATCCAACAAATGAGTATCAAACACACCTACATAAAAGACATAAAAGCAAATGAGTTGTCAGGTGCCACTATATAAAAGACAGACACATATGAAATTCTGACGATCATGGCAATTTTAGTTGACTACTAAAATCATTTCCAGTTTCCTTACAGGGGTAAATCAAGTTCTCCAAAGCCCATAAAATTTAATAAGATAGTAATGGATTTTAGTTCAAACAGCAAAATTTGTTCACGTTTGAAGTTTTTCTTTTCTTTAAAAACAGGGGGAGGGGCTTCTTTCTATAGTTTTCGTCAGAGTTCAAATGACTATTGTGGAATCATGATACTGTGTGATGTCCAAATACTTAGGTACAGAAGGTAAGGGGACTAAGTACAATGTTGACTATGTGACCATAGTTCCATTTTTGAAAGAGCTTTGTGGGTTTCTTCAGTTGTTTGTGATGAACTGTTTACTGATTTATTCTAAAATTTATATAACTAAATACCAATTCAAAGCCATTTTATCCATATTCCCCATCTCTGCCCCCAAACTGAGAAAACAGGTCACAGGTCAAGTCAAAATTGTACTACTCCTACATGTATAATCATGCAAATAAGTATAGATGTATGTATACATGCAGAGTCACATCACCTACCCATGGAAATAACTTGTCTGAAAGTCTTCATCAGTAGAAAATACAAGCATAAACTTGTTATCTGGCTTCATTCTTGTATCTTCCATATTTCCAAACCGCACACCTTATAGCTTAGCTTAAATTTAGTGTTTATTGTAAACAAAGATAGCAATATTTCATATTTTAATTATATTTAACAGTTAAATTATGATCACTGCCATTTTTTATTTCCAATGGAGTCAAACAATGACAATTGAGAACTATACAAACTTTAATAAAGTACTTTTCCAGCTTTGACTTTCAGTGAGAAAGTGCTATTAAAGACCCTGTGTTCCAAGGTCATCTTACACCTACCATTAGAGAGCCAAACTAGTAAGTGTAAGGCACTCACAACAGGGTTTGAGCTCTGAAAAAATATGCGATACTAGCTAAGTAATGGTGACAATTTGTATAGAACTTTAAAATGGGATTCTGGATGCATAGACTTTTTTCAGTTGATTATTTTTACATTTACTATAGGAGTGTGTGTGTGTGTGCGCGCGCGCACACACACCCACCCACCCACTGGCACATAGAGCTCAAAAGACAACTTGTAGGAATCAGTTTGCTCCTTCTCCATATGAGGATCAAACTCAGGTCAGGCTTGGCAGAAAGCACCCTTCTCCACTGAGTCATTTCACAACCCTTTATCTGTCTTCAAGTAAAACAAACAGACCACTAAGAAGCTATCCAAGTTCAGTGTGTTAACAAAAAGAGCCATGCTGTCAATTCATGGCTACACAGAATAAGCACTCTCTTGATATTTCTATATGCTTTTAGAACAACTGAACTCCTACTAATAAACTGTCTTAACTTTTAAGAACATCAAAACAATTGTGTTATGGTAAGTCTACATGAAAACACTAGCAATTTAAGATTCAATTATTAACATAAGCATATTCCATGCTACAACAAATAAAGCTACCCAAACAGCATGCTCCCATCTGCTAACTGAGGCCAATCATACCCATAAAATCAGCACACAATAATAAATTTGCTAGTTTTTATACAATCATTAAAAGCATCTTCTTTAAAGGCAAACTGAATACAATCAGTTAATTACATTAATATGTGGTTTATTCATATGCTATTTCCCTCTCATTAAATGCTTTTGTAGGAAGACTCAGACAAGGGATCACAGACATGTACAGTAAGCAGAAACATTTTAAATGTTTTATCATTTGTTGCAATTACAAAAGAAGAAAATTTAAAATAAAAAAAAATCTACCAACTACCTTTTATAAAAGCTGGAGAGGTAGCTCAGCTGTCAATCTCTGCCTAGCATGCACTAGGTCCTGGGCTTAATCACCAGCAGCACAATACACTAAGCTAGTTCTGTACTAAGTTTCTATCTTATATGAATAGATCTCTCTCTCTCTCTCTCTCTCTCTCTCTCTCTCTCTCTCTCTCTCTCTCTCTCTCTCTCTCTCTCTCTCTCTCTCTGCACATACATGCAAATGCACCAACTCTGAATATCCTTTCTAGTCTCAGGCATCATCTCCTTTTGTTGTCTGCACCTCTCCAAGTGGGCGGGCAAGGCTGCCTGGCTGACCAGTCCCAGGGACCCTCCTCTCCCCAGGACTGGGCTGGAAAGTCTACAGTGTTACACCAGCTTTGTTACATGGGTTCTGGGACTGAGCTCAGGTCCTCCTGCTTGCACTGCAAGCACTTTACTAAGTGAGCTATCTCCCCATTCAAATACAAATACTGGTGAATCTGTATTGCTGCTCATTTCTAATAAATTGATGTTTACTCTTTATGATCACAACTTTCTCCATTATTGATATTAAATGTTTAATAAATTAGTTTCTTCTTCAAATGTATTCTAATTGAAAAAATCAAAATAATCAAAATCACACACACACACACACACACACACACACACACACACAATATTTCTTTACTATGATTATCCACAATGGCTTTCCTTTCAAATTTGGCAACTAGAAGCAAACCATTTTATAACAAGGTAATCACACAGTTTAACTGCTATCCTACCCCTATTTTCCCAGTACTGGGAAACCCAGGATCTCATGAATGCTAGACACAGCCTTTGTAAAATGTTGAGACACAGTGTAGTTAACCTCCCTGGGCGTCTGCCCTCTACCCCGCTTCTTTCTGCTCAGATGAAAAGCCTAAGTCCTTATTAGGTAGAACTACTAAAGACAGACTCTGAGAGTGAGTCTTGAAATTTTGGTAGGAGATAGAAAAGTTGAAGCCTTCTGTGGGCAGTTTGTGGAGCCTCTTGCAGTAGAATCAGACTATGTTCTTGTGCATGAACTGACATCTTAGAGCCCATTCCCTACAGGAACACCTAACCCAGCCTTGATACTGGGATGAGGAACTCGAACCTACCTCAACTGAATATGCCAGACTGAAATGACCCACCTTGGGACTCATTGCTCCCCTTGGGGAATAGATGGGGAGAGGCTGAGGGAGGACTGGGGGGGACTGGGAGGAGAAACAGGTAGATATGGGGGAAAAAACTTTTCAAATTAAAAAAGGGGGAAAAAATTGAAGCCTTCCTTCCTCTCTCTTGGCTGTTATGACTCTGGTAAGTGTTTCCAGTGTTTCTTTACAGGTTATGCTGAGTGCTAAAGAAGAGCCAATAGGTGCTGAGGATGGCTCAGTCAGTGAGTGCTTGACTTATCCAGTACCTGAACTGGATCCCTCAGAACCCACATAAAACCATAGTGGTCTGCCAATCTAGACTAATTGGTGTGCTCCAAACCAATGAGGAACCCAAACTTACATGAGGTGAATAGCAATCCTGAACATGGCAACTTAGGCTGTCCTTTGGCCTCCATACACATGAACACACATCAGGAACATGCTCTCTCACACCCACACACACACACACACCCCACTTTATAAAAAAGATATCACTGACACAATACAACAGAAGTTATTTTTTAAAAAAATTTAGAGGCTGTCTGGCATAGTGTGGCATGTCTTTCATCCCAACACTTGAGAGGCAGAGACAGAGAAACTCTGATCTATATACATAGCATGTCTTAGCCAGCCATCAGATGGCTACACAGTGAAACAAAAGAAAAACTCTTGCGTACTGGCCCATCTTTCTGTCTGAAGGAGCTATCCTATGCCTGTCTGACTCTTTTTCCACGCACACTCTACAAAACATAGTTCATATACATTAGCTTTGGGAAAATAGCAATGCCTCTGAAGGTGCCTTACACTAGTTATATACAAGCCTAAGAGTAAGTAAAATGAGGTCATCATTAATGCAGGTTTTATTCTCCAATCTCAGTACCTAGGAAACTAATACAGAAGGTTTAAGTTCAAGGCCAGCCTAGACTATATAGTAAGTTCTAGGCTAGCCCTAATTAGCTACAAAGCAAGATCCTGTTTCAAAAACACTAAAAAGAAAAACTAAGAAACAAGTAAAATGTTAATTTGCAAGTATTCTTATAAAAGCATCTCAAAACCAAAGATTATTTTGGATTAGTCCACACTTACATCATTCCTACCTACAGAAAGCACTTCCACTAATATTACATTCCTAGTCTCTCATCATAAAATTAAATTAAATCTAGAATAGGACATCCTTATGTATCCTAGACACCTAGAAACATCACTTTTCATTAACTTTCACTTAGGCATGTTGGGCAATGCACCAAATGTGGTTTATTCCTTTGAGTATTTCTGACTACAGTAATATACGAAGCCCAGAGAAAGTTCTTTTCATCTCTGTTACACCTCATCTCCCCAGTCCCCAAACAAGGAGAGAGAATGTCTATTCTGTTGCTATAAGGAACCTCAATTGGCCCCTCTTCTCCATCAGGCCTATGCCCAATGCCATTATACACAAAACATCAGGAGGAGAATGAGGGGACAGAGACCGCTGAGCCAGCCTCCACCCACATAATGAGATATAAAAGAAACTAGTCTACAAGAGAGGTTCTGAGGGGCCACCTAGCCAAGGAACCCCAGAAAGTAACATGTGTGTGCACATGTACATGGTGGCTAGTGAGGGAGCGAGGGATAGGCTTGAGGAACTGAAGGAAAAGGACAGACTTCAACATGCAGAAAGGAGACTAAATTTTAGAAGAACCTATGTTTTTTTTAAAAAAACAAAAACATTAGTTTTACTACATTCTAGAATACTAAAAATACAAATTTATATTTGTAAGTAGCAAAATGCTTGAGAACACTTATCTTGTTTTTTCATTACTATGGGGGGGAGTGGGGGGAGACAAATCCAGAACAATTTGGATTTAAAAAAAAAAAAAAAAAGAGGCAGCCCAACCATCTTTTAGAAGAGAATTATGTCAACAGAAAAAAAAAATTTTTTAAAGTGCTATCTTAGGAAAAGCAACCTTGAGTATCAAAAGCTGTGTGAGTATATTTTTCTTCAGAATAACATCATAAATCTATTTTAATAAAAAGAAAAATGGGAAAAGGGGGAAGTAAGCAGAGATGAGATTCAGCATTACGCACTACATCTTATGTTTAGGAATTATGCCACTTCTAAAATAAAAAACAGACCCATCTGCTCTGAAATTTTTCCACTGTACTCATCTCAATTATTAAAATTGAATAACTTCATAAAGCTCTTACCATGAAAATGGTTTTAGGAATCACACTGTCTTTTCTTCATACTGATGAACAATAAGTCATTTTGTTAAGAAACAAAACTACCTATGATGGATATGAGTTTCATTTATCACTTTGAAAGGATCAAGAGGTAAAGGGAATGAGTCTTCAAGATACTCAGAATACTTGGAAAGCTATCAAAAGAAAATGACAGCTTAACACTTCAGCATTATTTACAGAGAACCGAAAGCGCTGGATCAAGTGAACTGATTCAAAAGAGAGCCCGTATCACTGACAGAGGCACTTAAAGGAATCCAGAAACAGGCACAGGGCATTTGAAGATCTGCAGAAACTGACTGAAGCCTACTCTACAGACGACAGAGAACACATTCTAGTGTAGCCTCTCCAAGTCTAGTTCCTTTAGATTTATTCATCCGCCCGCCACTTTAGTTCCTTCTTTAAACAGATATGGTCTACATTTCCCTGTCTTCCCAAATACACTTGATTTTTTAACATGATAACCAGAACACACAGTTTAAGGAAAGAGACAGACCTCTGGATTTATATTGGTGTTTTATCTCCCTTTTCAATATACCAGTTCCCAAACTGAAAATTATCCTAAAATATTATGTAAAAAATCTATTATTTTAACTATATACTAACACTGCTAATTTAATTGTGAAATATTATTTCTTGGTTCAGGAGCAGAATGAACTAGCTGGTAGGAAATAACTAACATTACAACAGAGTCCTCAACAGAGTAACAAGAAACATTTCTTTTTCAATTTTTTATTTTATCTATTAGTTACACTCCAGATGCACAGATGTATAAAGGATATAAAGAAAATGCAATAAAATAAAAACAGCAATTTAATAACATTCTTCTCAAACCTTCAGGGTTCTATTGGAAATAAGAATACATTTCACGGAGGTCATTTTTTTTGTTGTTTATGACAAATTCTGTACAACACTGTGGTGACCTAATACAGCAACGAGACCATCTCCTTCCTACTTAGCACTCTAGTCTGCTGCTGACTCTAACTTCTCTAAACTCTGAAGGAAGAAAGAACAAAAATTAGACCCCCTCCAAAAGCACAGAAATGAAGTAGTTTTCAATGTTATGTATGTCTATAAATTCATACACCTTCTAGATAAATTGACACATTTCCTGTCTATACTATGATTAAAGGCACCCATGCCATCTGAGAAGAATTTAAGAATTTTACAAAACAAATCAATAAAATATATTTAATGTGTAAGTTCAATAAATTTGATTGAACTATTTTTGATACTCTACTTTCTGACATGTGGCATATCACAAAATCTTCTCACCACCCCCATACATTATTTAAATAATTTTTTAAAAAGATTTAAAGTAAATAAAATATAATACTTTTATAAGATTGCCTTTTGTTATGGTAATTTGCCCATAATTTTTATGTCATACACATGAAGACAGAAAAGGCCTGCATACCATTTTCCCTATAATTGTAGTGTGACTAGCTTCAGGGAAAATAAACTGCATACTAAAAATGAAACTTAAGGCATGGTATGATGATATACAACTGTACTTCCAGAGCTTGAGGGGTGGAGCCAAGAGAATCACAAGATCATCCTTGGCTACACAGGAAATTCAGGTCAACCTGCATTACAGAAGACCCTGTCTTAAAACTACAGAAATAAAAAAAAAAAAAAAATTAAAACAGAAAGATGAAAAAAAAAAAAAGAAAAGAAAATTATCAGTAAGAGTCGAGCAAGGTGACAAACTGCAATCCCAGGATGAAGCAAGGCTGGGGCAGTAGGACTGCAAATCCAAGAGCAGGTACATAGCAAGACCTTGTCACTGACAAAACGAAAAAAAGTTTATCGGTAATATCGATTTAAGATGCCTTATGAACAAAATGATTTACTATATAAATGTTTTCATTAACAGCTACAGTCTACTTGTATAAGCCACATGAACTTTCATAAGCCTGGAAATACCTATACTCAGACTCCCTTGCTTAAAACCTACGTAACAGTAAAGCAAGCAATAAGCAAAATAAATTCATTTGTGTGAATGTACGTTTTAGTTTGTTTTGTCTTTTAAAAACAGAATCTCGTTATGCAGCCCTCGCTAGCCTGGAACTTGCTATGTACACAAACTGGCCTGAAATTTGATATGTAAAACATACCAGGCTGGTCTTGAACTCAGAGATCCACTTTCCTCATCTCCCTAGTGCTAGAATTACGGGCATGCATCACCGTACCAAGGTTAGATCTCTTATATTTTTTATTCAACCTATTAGCAATAATTTATGTCCAAAAAATATTGTTTTAAAAGCCCTTTCCCTCTCCAGTTAAATTACTATAACTAAGTTTATACTGACATCTTCCCTGCAATGTTAGGAAGCAACAAATGGACAGTGTATTAATGACTGAGTCCATTCCTATCACTATAGATTACAACACAGAAATTTGCCTCTAGACACTCATCAAACTAATTTTAATGAATTCAGAATTAAGGTGATATGCATACATGTGTATACTTACACATCCCTGAGATTAGACTTCTTTTTCTGACTTGGAAAAAATAACAAAATAGAAAGGAGGGAGGGAAGAAAGAAGGAAGGAAAAAAAAGAATAAAATTAAATGTTTCTTATTTAAAAAAATGTTATGCAAGGGGCTGGAGAAATGACTCTGTGGTTAAGAGCACTTGTTCTTACAGAGAACCAGGATTCAGTACTTATATGGTAGCTCACAACCATCTGTAACTCCAGTTCCAGGGGATCTAATGCCCTCTTCTGACCTCAGAGGGCAACAGGCTCACATGTGGTACACACATTTGAACAGAACACATACATATAAAAAATAAATTTTTAAAAAATTAAAAATGCAGGCAAAATATTAAATCTTAAGCTTTTATCTTTATGTATTCTAAATTAAAATTTTACTTGAACTTTTAGAGTTACTCCAATTAAAATAATTCCTATAAAATATATATCAATATAGTTGTTACCATCTCATAAGTGGCTCTAATAACCAGACTACTTTAATCTGCTACTTAGAGTCTCTTCAAGTGATTAGGTATATAATATTTCAGAATGCTAAACTAGTGAATACCAGGGAGAAAACAGAATACAGTGTAAAGAAACTCAGGTAATGCCACGGAGCCACGTGACAATTCAACAGATTAATAGAAATGGATTAAGTTGCAAGAGCTAGCAATGAGTCTAAGCCATAAGCCAAACAGTTTGAATTTAATAAGCCTTTGATGTGATTATTTGGGGCTAAGCAGCTGCAGAATTGAAGGTCCAGACCTCAGGCTGAACAGGCCAGAAACTTTTGGCTACACTACAGAATCATTATTAGAAAATATTATTTAACTTAATGAGAGAATTCTGCTCTTTAAATGCCACAAAGTAAATGAAATACTACAAGGAAATAAAATGGTCAGTAAGAGAGTTATGACTAAACATGTTCCCTAACATTTGCTAAATAGTTTAAGAAACAACTTTTTGTTAAGTCTTCAACTTGATTGTCAAATTCTCTATCTCATGGAGGGGGTGGATCACAAATGAAAACCACTTGATAGATAAAAGAAAATTCCATATGCAGATATTGAGATAGCATAGTCTATATAGAGGATTATATTCTTATATAGAAACATTTCAGCAATACCTGGACGAGCATTTTAGGCTGAAAGATGCTGCCTGCCAGGACTGTCTCTATACAAGTAAATCCAAAAAAGATACAGGGTTTTTTTTTGTTTGTTTTTTGTTTTTTGTTTTTTTTAATTGCTGGACAACTACAGAAATTCATGGGAAATGAAAAGTGGACTGCTAAGCACTTAAATAACAGCTACATTAAACTGTTATTACTTAATTTGGAAATTCTCACTTGTGATTTTAAGAATACAGACATTTACCTCACTAAAGGCAAATTTAATAATCTACTTCTTTAAATGTCCATAATATAAATTCAAATGATTTTTGAAGAAAGACTTTTAAATCTGTGCAATCTGGAAATGCTGTTATCATTAGAGTAAAATCTATTCTCAATAATCCTTAAGAGAACTATAATGTATTATCTTCAAGGCACTGTGTGAAAATGAAGTCAGAATAAAATTTTTTGTACATGTTTCTACTGCAAAATTACTCTTACAGCTGAACTCTGTAAACTATATAATGCCCAGTTTTAGCCAAAGATAAATTCTTAATAGTTTAGTGCATATTCTTTGAATTAAATCAATGTGTTAGGGATTTTTCTTTCTACCAAAACCTACTTCCACATCTTTATCCAAACTTTTGCAGAGAAAAACCTCTCAAAATGACAAGTATTTAACATATCTTCAAATATTTAAAACAGTATTCTATTATCTTAAAATATCAACTATTACTTAAAAATTCTAAATAGTTGAAATTTTCCTTGCTTTATTCTTGGAACATACATATATATATATGAACATACATACATATATATATAGTCAGGGTGGCGGCACATGTCTTTAATCTCAATACTTGGGGAGTAAAGGCAGGTGATTCTCTATGATTTCAAGGCCAGCCTGATCTACATAGTAAGTTCCAGGCCCGCCAAGGGGTACATTCTAAGATACTGTTTCAAAACCAAAACTATGAAAACATAATAAGACCATATCCAGTCAATATAATCAATACCAACGATAAGTTTCTTAAATTAGTCATTTTATTTTAAAAATAAACAATTTTCAGTTACTTATTAATTGCTTAATATGTTAAATATTTCATCAGAAAGCAAAATAGAACTCATTAAGTTTATGTATGCCTTAGAAAGTCATAGCAACATGCTAAATGAAGGTAGTATTATGTCTATAAGTCTACTAGTAAAATTTGTGATTCTAGAATAAAAGACAAAATAAACTTCCTCTGAAAACATCTCAGTTTCAAGAAAACATTATTGATCAGAATTCAGTCAGCTATCCAAAGGCAGGGCACTCTTTCTATTGACATAAAACTTAAGAAGATCTATGCATATATGCATTTATAAGATCTGACACAGTCTGTAACTGCACTTTCACTTCAGAGAAAATTCCATCAGTTATAATAAACTCTAATATCTTTTACAGGAAAAAATCTTGATGTGCAAACCTTATCTCATTTGATCAAAAATAAAATTCATAAACTTCCAACTCATTACACAGTAATGAAAACATCAACCTATAAAGATATTCTTAGGCAAGAACATATTAAACTTTCTACAGTCAACTCACAATTCTTATACATTATGTTTGAAAAATAAAAAAAAATAAGTATTTATTTAATTCAAATCTTCTAAGAAAAAGAAAAACCTTGTCTGAATCTATTACTGTTAATTAAACAAGTTGCAAATATTTGCATGCTCAGTGATACCTGCCTGGCATGTGTGAGGACTTGGGTTAAATCTCAAGACCATCAATAAGGGAAAAATAAATGGGCTTGGAAATGTAGCTCAGTTGGCAGAATGTCTTCTTAACATGCAGTAGGCCTTGGGCTGGATCCTGAGCACCTCATAAATTGGGTGTAGTAGATAGAAGGATCAGAAGTCCAAGGTCATCCTTAGTTACACAATTAGTTCAAGACCAGAAACCGTGTAGGGAAATAAGAAGGGAAAGAGGTAACAGTTTTTGTCACATAAGATTAGAAAAATATTAAGATAAATTATAGTTATCAATTTCTTACATGCAAACTTCTAAATATACTACCTAGCCTGAAAAACATAGAACTTGTTTTTTTCTTATGCTGCAACTACATCAAGTAGTTGCACATATAATAAAACTAATCTTTTTTCACCGATGTGAAGGAAAGGCCAAGTTTCTCAAGAAGAAAGTATAATTTAAAAACCAGTTAACACTAGCAAAACTATGTGTCCCTATTGAAGACTTTCATGCCAATTTAGCGGTCTGTCACCATACTCCTACAAATTCTCAAAAAGATGTTTTTAAAATCCCACATACAAACACATGTATCACACTGCAAGACTTTTCTTGTTTCTGTTTCGAGGGCAGAGGGATTACTATATAGCTAGGGATGGTTTTGAACTCCTCCTCCCCCTGCCTCCACCATGTCAGTCCTGGGATTAGAGGCACAGACCACCAAGTACACAAGCCTGTGGATCCTGTCCTATTTATTCCCTTTGCTACATCCCAGGGGACTTTTAACTCAACCAAAGACTATTTTCAGTCTAAAAAATAAAAGCAAAATTAAACTAGTAATTTTAAAAACAAAATTAACAAACTTTACTAGCAACTAGAAAACCCATTTAATTCTACTGACTGATTGATTAATTTAAAGTTCAAGATTAAAGTTTATCTGTGTAATGTTGAAAAGTAAAATACTGCCCACTAAGGACACTTATTTTCATTGGTTTCAGATATTCTACAGTTAAATGAAGGATGAAATAATAAAGAGAAAAATGCAGAAATGACTAATTCATAAATTTTAATTTGCACAATATTCTCAGTAGTGTAATGGAAGCTTCCACAGTCCTGAGTTCACACTCTGAATCATCCCTTTGTCTAGAGTATCTACAAAGAGAGTCACCATCTCAGTTATGAGACTATTTTAGTCTTTGTTCAAATAACTTTTGCATAACAGCCCAATGCTAGGTCAGTAATATTCACCTCACCATGTATGCCCGATATCTGCCGTCTTACTACATCACAATAAGGGTGAATATAGTCCAATAGGATAATCTGAGACACTAATTCACATAGCTTTTTAATGTGCTGCTCCAATTTTTCTGTTTTTATTATTACTAATCTCAATGTGCCTATTTTATAAACTAAGCTTTATAGTAGACATACATACAGGGAAAAAAAGTCATATATACAGGGCTTGGTACTATATGCAACTTACAGCATCCACTGGGAATCTTAGAACACACCCTCTCCCAGTAAGAGGGAACTATTGTGCTGTTTTCCTCCTGCAGAAAATCTACCTGCAGTAAGCTGGCCTTTCCTACAACACTGTCCCCTCCCCTTAGGGAAGGATTTTGCTATAACCCAGACTGACCTCAAACTCATGATCCTCCAACCTCAGCCTCTTAAATATTAGGATTACAGGCCTGCACCATTCTGGTATTCCATACAGTATGGCTCATCGCTGTTCAAAAGTAAATATTCACTCAAGAAAGTAATGCATGCTTCTTATGTATAATGCTATAATTTAATGAAGATTTTTGACAAATTAGTTCATTAAATAATATACAAATGTTCATGTAATATATTCTTTCATAATCTTCATATATTACAGGATGTGAATGAAAGAGGAAGTTGACAAATGTTTATGGAATGGTAAGATATTCTCAAGTTATAAACTACCCAGGAGTTTTTTTTTTTTTACTAATTATCTTTTATTAGTTTTTAATTTAGATTTTTTGCACGAACAGGCATGAAAGAGAATCATTCCTTTCTATTGTTGGAGAAATATGGTTTATGTTCCAACTTTCAAATTAAAGCACAAGCTAAAACTTATCAAATTGCTGTTTTCTGTTTTAAATACTTTTGCTTTTTGTCCGGTTTTGAAAACAGCTTCAAATAGCCCAGGCTACCCTCAAATTTGCTAGAAAGCCAAAGCTGTCTTTGAATTCTTGGTATTCCTTCCTCCCTGTCTCCCAAGTGCTAGGATTATATAGGCATACCCCACCAGACTCAGCTAGGAATACCTACTTTAAAAAGAAAAACCAAAACAAACCTGTTTGCTTTAAAGTCTCTAAAATACCATCAAAATAAACTTTTAACAGGCAAAAGTATACTTTTCCCTTAATCTATAAAATGGACAACACACTTTAGTGACAAGTTTATAGATGATTCAGAAATGCTTCCATTTTTAGCAATGCTAACTAGAAAACTATTATGTCTTTGGGAATTCTAAAATACTGTTAACCTTCAAAAGGGCAAGGAAAGTAAAAAGGATTGTTGTGGCAGTACTTGCAAGTTGGGCATCAGCATTTAAGTGCCTGACCAGGTGACGGGAGTCTTGGAGTAGCTAGCTGTGTTCTGGGTCTCCTGGGTTCTGTCTTCATCACCTACATTCAGGACTCTTCACTGTTCCTGAAAACTGCCTGTACAGGTCCTCTCGCAGACTACACCTCTTGTCGAGTAATCCTGACATTTCCTATAAACACTCATTCAAATCTCTAGCACAACTAATGTCAGCTTGAGACACTGAGACCACTTAATATAAAAAGTGTATTTTTATTTAAACATACTTAACTGAAGAAAATGGCAACAGCATTGTTGTTTCGTTTTGTTTTAAGCCTGGAAGATATACCACCAATAAACAGTGTTGAAATCTACTAACCAAGCCAAAGTGACTTGTTATAAGAAAATTAATAAAATTACTAATGCCATATGATGTTATTCTTTTTCATAGCTTCAATTATCTATCTGGGAAAATTTGTTCTCTTACTATACAACTATCTTTACCTGCAGTTAACTGGTTTTTAGCCTTTGATAAATGTAAGAACACAGAATGGCTTAACAATACCACAAACCACAACGGCTCCAAAATATCTAAGGTTTATTTATTTTTTAAGTTTTCAAGGTAAGTTTAATATATAGCTTTAGTTGAGAACCACTGTATATTTGAATATTTTAACTGTGTTGGTTTTAGAATTCTAAAAGGCAATACTTTTTCAGATGAACCCATAACCAACCACTATAAGTTAATTTTCACCTGACTAAAAGCTTTGGTTGTTTTTTCTTTCTTTCTTTTTTTTAAAGTGTTTGGAAAACCACATAAAAGATGAACAGTATCTATGAATATTTCTGGACCAGTCTATAAAACCTTAGTGTCTGTCAAGATGTTAAAAGAACTGCATGCCACTGAGAGCAGAAGAGTCTTGTGTTTAGGTTTGGAATATGCAAGCTAAATAAGTAGGATGTACAGTACTTGCCTAGCATGCATGAAGCCTGAATTCAATTCCAAACACTGCATGAAAGCAGGTGTGCTGATACATTCCTATAATCCTATAATACCAATATTTGGAAGATGAAGGTAAAGAGGTCAGAAGTTAAAGGTCATCCTCAAGTGACAGCCAACCTGGGCTACAATGAGACCCTGTTGGAAGGAGAGATGGAGGGAGGGAGGAAGGGAGGGAAGGAAGGAAAATGGATAAATAAGGCAAGCATAGTGAGAATTATATTTATCCCCTACATAAGATATTAATAGTTCTAAAAGTAAAGAAACTTATTTTCATACAATCTAGCATATCACAAATATGTGAACATATAAATATTGATATTCTATAAAAGAGTAGTTTCATAGGATTCTAGTTTAAGGTATGGCCATACACAAACTGTTCATCCTTGAGCTGGACTGTTTTGGTTTAGGCCTCTAACAAACTAACAGTATTAAACTCTTCATTTTGAGGACCAATATTAAATAGGCTCTCTTCTCACACTTCCACTTGATTATACTATTTACAATAGCTTTTCTATCTAACTCCCATTCAGTCTTTGTCTCCTATATGATTTATTATTGTTGTGGTGGTAGTTGTTATTATTAATATTGGTAGTATATGGTATATATTAATATATATTATTATTATATAGTAAAAACTACCTAGTAATAGTAAATGTATTTATTATCTGGCTCCTTAAGAAAGAGACTTCATTTACTATTATGCCTTCAACACTGTGTACTGCTGAATAAAATGGCTGAAGGAATCAAGCAATCCATGTTGGGCTTATACCATCTACCTACATCAAAAAAAGCATATGAACAGTCCTGGGCTTGGGATAGAGCTTAGTAACAGAACACCTGACTAGCATGTGCAAAGTCTTATTTGGGTTTGAAGCCTAGCACCACCTAAAATAAAACAAACAAAACTGAAAAACATAACCTTATGAACTGTTCTATCATGTTTACTCTAGGTGATTTCTAAAAGCATGGCTCACATTATCATTTAGCGGTTATTATAAAGAAGCAAAAGAATATTTCATTATTGAGAATAACTGTAGACACTAAGAACTTTTTAATCATGCCAACCTTTATACCTGCATGCCACTGCCCAAATTTTTAGTCCCATTCTACTTAGTAATAAAAACCTCAACTTTGTCACCTACATGTCCTCTAACTTCATCTTACCCCTTGTCTTCAGACCACTCTTTCCCCACTATCTCCACCATAAAAAAAAAAAAAGTTTAAAAACAAAGCTTTTTCTCTATATACATGATTCTTTGAGAAGGATGTATCTTCTCCTATTGTATATTTAGCTTGGGAAAGCCAGAATAACAGAATTTTTACTTTATTTTCCTTGTGGTTTTGAGACAGTGTCTCATTGTGTAGTCCATGCTGGTCTAACTTGCAAGCAGTCTGCATCAGCCTCCTGGGGCTGTGAAGTGACTACAGGCATTACTACATCTGAACTTCATACCTGTCTTTAAGACAAGGTCTTACTGGGTGGCTTGGGCTGGCCTTGAACTCGCTATACAGCCAAGCCTTTCATTAATCTCCTGCCTTAGCCTCCAGAATGCTGGAATGATAGATAGGCACCACTGTGCTTGGCTTAAGCAGAATTTAAAGAATAACTATTTTCCTTTTAGTCTCATTGCATGTGTAAATGGGTACATGGGTAAAAACAAGTGTAGGGTAGAAAATCAGAAAACAGAAGCAATCTGTTAAATACTGGCATTACTTAGTTCTTGATGAATATATAAATAGGCATTTAAAAAATTGAATTCAGGAAATAGTGAGAGAATACTTATACTGAGAACAGTAACTGAAGTCCTAGCCTCAAAAGATTGACTGCTGGCCATAAATAAACACTAACAGATACAAATTCTGAGAACTAAAATCAACGGACATATTTGTCAAAATCCACAGAACTTAGAAAAATAAAGCGAATCCTAAAAGTACATAAAGGACTTTAGGTGATAACAGAAGGTCAATGTAGGTTCATCATTGATTTTTTTTGTTTGTTTTTTAAGTGTACATTTTAATTTGGGTTGTTGATATTGTGGAGGTTGTATGTGAAGACAGAAATATGGAAGAACTCTGTTCAAATTTGCTGTAAACTGAAAACTACATGGACTTTTTATTAACACTGAGGTATAGTCTGTGTTATACATGCAAAGTTATTGTAGACACTCAATTTAGATAAGAAGGATGAAATAATGTGCTTTACCACGAGGGACTGCCAACTCTAAGCCTATAGATTTAACATATGCTTTAAAAGCACTTAGAATGGGCATAGTGGTAGTCGAGTGGAGGCAGGAGGATCACTAGTCAAGGCCAGTTACCTAATGAAATACTGCATCAAAAAACCCAAACATTTCACTTAAATGGAGAAAGACGTGCTCATCAATTAATACAGAACTGTGCATAGTATACAACTCTGATTTCTAATATCAGATCCCTATGGGATAATGCTCTTGTACACAGTAAAGATTTTTCACTTGTATTGGATTAATAAAAAGCTGACTAGACAGTAGAGGCACAAAGTAGAGGCAGGGCAACCAGACTAGGAGAATTCTGGGAAGAGGAAAGACAGATGCCAGTCAGACAGAGAGGAAGGAAGATGAGAATGCTGCACTGAGAAAAGGTGCCAAGCCACGTGGCTAAACATAAATAGAATCATGGGTTAATTTAAGGGTAAGAGCTAGTCAGTAATATGCCTGAACTACTGACCCAGCATTTACTATAATATTAAGCCTCTGAATCAATTATTTGGGAAGTGACTACTGAGTATTTGACAGTTTCTGGTGGGACAGAAATTCAGACTACAGACCCCATTTTTTTAAAACATCATATGTGGTGATATTTTGTGCATCCTCTAACAAATAAAGCTTGTTGAAGATCAGAGAACAGAGCCACCCAGAGTTAGCCATAAAGGTCAGGCAGTGGCCTTCAATCCTAACACTTGGGAGGTATACATCAGTCTGGATCTCTGTGAGTTCAAGCCCAGCCTAGACTATGTAAAATTAATCCAGTCCAAAAAACAGAGCCAGGCAGTGGTGGCACACACCTTTAATGCCAGCACTAGAGATCCCTTGCTTCTGCTCCCAGTAGTTGGGAACCACAGAAGCTTTAATTCCAGCACTAGAAGGTTGAGACAGAAAGTGATATGGCTGGGCAGAAAAAGAAAAGTAAGGCAGAAGACAGGAGTTAGCCCCCGTGGCATCCTTTCCTTTTTGGCTAATGACTCAAAACACTCAGTCTGAATATTTGTGGATCTTCCCCTTTAGGCCTGAGGATTCAGTAGTGAGAAGTTTTCTAGTGGCTTGTTCCTGTGTCTCTCTGATCTTTCATCATTTACCCCAATATCTGGCTCCAGGTTTTTATTATAAAATCAATTAGGATTTGTGCAACAATCACACCCACTGGCAACTCAAGTGTCCAGACTACCAGTTTTAAATTCTCACGCTTATTACCACCTGAATCACGCCACACAGCCTAACTAACTTAACAGTTCACCTGGAGAGTCATAAAGGCACTGGTTCCTAGGTCCAAACTCCAGAAGATTCTGAGTTGATTGGGCTGGAGTGTGGCCTGGGCACCAAAAGTTTTAAATGGCTATTAAAATACAAAGCTAGGCTAACACCTGCATGACTCTTTTAGGCTAGTCTGCATTTTAAACTCAGAACAGCTTTTACCTGAATGTTCTGCCTCTAGGTTGTATTAGCAATATTATCTTCTAGGTCTCTCAACAGCTACCAAACTAATTCCAAACTACAGAAACATACTTACACTAAAAACATGAGGATTTTAGCCACTCAGGGTTACTTCACATTCAATCTAGGAGAAAGCTTAATGACTGGTATTTCATGGGGGATCCTTAAGAGTCTAAAGATCTTCAACTATGAGTCCCCACTGCTTAGATTAATATCAAAACTTTTCCAAATAATTAAATACCCAATAAACTAAGAACCTCTACAATTAAGATGAAAAGCACATATTCCAAGAAGATGCATGAAGAACATGAAACTTGCTTATTAAAGGAAACAAGTGGCAAAGGTAGTCTTTCAACTTCACTAAATAGCAAAGTAATGCAAATCAATCTGAAGTTCCAATTCTTCACCAAATCAACAAGAATAAATATTTATCCACAGAAAGAATATAATGCATAAACACTCAAAATCCAAGATAAAAATAAAAAAACAATGGATTTTTAAACATACTTTTTAAACTATATGGTCGGAAGCTCCAAGCTCTAAGTGTTCATACTCTTAACTTATAACAGCAAAATATAAAAATGGCCCATTAGGGAAATTATTTTTATGGTTAACTAAATTATTAAAAAACCAAATAATCTAAAGGATAATGTATTAAAGGTTAAAATGTAATGTTATAAAGAAAAGGAAAATAGAAGTCATACTCAGTATAGCTAATCTTGTTGGTATTATAGAAGACAACATGCTCAAATATTTACAAAAGTGGACTTATGGGAGGCTGGAGAGATGACTCAGCGGCTAAGAGCACATGTTGCTCTTGCAAAAGACCTGAGTTCAAATCCAGGTACCCACATGGAGGCTCACAGTCATCTGTAACTCTAGTTCGTGGGAATCAAAAGCCTCTTCTGATTTCCATAGGCACCAGGCACACACAAGGTTCACATACATGCATTCAGGAAAAACATCTATACACATAAAAATAAATAAGAAAACTTAAAAATAAGTTTTAAAAAGTGAAATTATGAGTAACTTAAAACTGTTATTTTTTAAAAAAGATTTATCTTCATTTTTAATTGTGTGTCTGCGTGTGTGTGTGCATGTGTGTGTATATCTATCTGTGAGGTGTGTGCACATGTGTGCATAAAGGCCAGAGGCATCAGATCCCCTAGAACTAGGGCTATAGATAGTTGTAAATCATCCAGTGTAGGCACTAGGAATTGAACCTCTGAGAGAGCAGTACTCTTAATCACTGAGCTATCTACCAACTCCACATTTGTTAATTTTTAAGAATATTTAATTCTAGACAAGAATTACTTAAGTATAATAATCATAGAAAAATTAACTAGACAAGTGTGTCATGATACAACTGAGCACACCAATATTTGAGTGGTGGGCATTGGGTGTAGAGATGCTGGCGTCAGTAGGGCTGAACTGGTCTGATGGCCTCACATGAATTAAGAATTCAGGTGATTGTAGACTGCTATCCTTAATAACCATCCTCACCTACTCCAAAAATGGTAAGCCAGCTGAGACAACTGACTCTTACCTAACATAAAGGGTACCCTTTTGGAACTTCATTCTGAAAAAGCATTTATAAGACTATTAGATACACAAAAGTAGGTCATAATAGCCAAGATGAGACAAAGCTACCTTAAGGTTCACTCTATGCTACCTATTAATGAAAAGGAAGGGTTACAGGGGGGAAAATGTTTTCTAGATGCCTGTCTATACAATGATGCAGACACTTTAATTCCTTAAACTAAAGTCTAATGCCTATTATTCTTAACTAAAAACAAAACCCTTTAGACAAATACTACAGAGCTAGAGTGATTTTACAGAGAAACTGTCCCTCCATGAAAAAATACTATTCCAGTCATAAACTATGAAGAAAACAAAAACCATAAAGATTCCAATCATAAAATTGCAAAGATAATATATAAAGCATATCAAAAACTCTAGAGATAAGCCAGGCATTGGATAAAAGCCTTAAATATTCAAGGTATCTATCACATAGCATTTTTACATTGGTTTACTATAAAATACTATAAATTTATCAAAAAAAATCTCTAAGTCCTCCAAATGAAAGTACTACCAGATTATCTTCATTATGTTCTTCCAAATAGACATTTAAAGCATTCATATTTCTAAAAACTTCGAAAAAAAGTACAATGTAATATAAAATAGCCTATCAGATAACTCATTTTTTAAAAACTTCATAAACATCTCTTCCCAAGATATCAAACTAAATCAGTAAGTTTGTACTAGTCTGTACCATTATCTGCATTCTTTAAAAGAAAATATACTATTAAATTACTTGGCATATAGTACAATCAGGATACTTCCTTCAATTTTTAAGATGTGACTAAACAAAAGCTTATAATAAACCATTTCCTGAATTACTAAACTGGTTGTATTTTGACAAAGATCACATAGTAGGAGACTTTTTACTATTCTAATTGTTTTCCATTCTGTGTATATAGCTGGACTCAAGTTTTAGCATCTAAAGAGTCTCTTAGGCACATCCAATATAAGTCACCCAAAAGTCTGTGTTGTTGCACTCAAGTTGGTTCATAGCACTTTTTAACAACTACTCTTGCTATAAGGTTGAGTGTGACTCACTTCTTGCCCAAAGTCATAATGTAACTCAGGACATTAAAAAATATATGTCTATCACAGTAAAAATGTACAAGGTCACAGTTCTTCAGAAAGAATATGGTTGACCTGAAGTTCCTTATATTTAACACTAATTCAATATTTTCTGCTTTATATAATTATCAAAAAAAGATCATTTATGCTTGTTTTACATGTGAATAGGGCCACCTTCTCCTCCAAATATATGAGCAGTGCACATCACATACAGTGGCCTCCATCTTCAACTACCATTTGATTTTCCACAGTTACCTTAGAAGCCGTTACCTCTTCTCAAAGGCCAAAAACTTAATAAGTAAAATTAAAAAAAAAAAAAATAGAAACTATGGTAAAATACTAATTTACTTGAGTGTTTGATTGGTATACAATTCAGAATAGATGGCAAACAGAAAGAATACCAATGTTTCACAAGTCTTAAAAGGTTATAACAATCAGAAATAAGCAACAGCTAGCCTATATATAAAGGAAATAAGGAGAGTGCTCATTAGACATTACTTCACCTCTACAATGGGATTATAGCTTTAAAAAGAATTTTAATTGACCATCTTCTCTCTTTCCATAAAAAAGGCAAAGTGCTGAGGTGGTTATATAAAAATCTGTTTATAACTGAAATTAATATATCAGGAGATACATTATAATTTGATTAATAGATCAGAATAGAAGAATACACAAATAATAATTTTACAGGTATTTAAAGGTTTCCTTAAAATATTATTAAATAAAAAACTAAAATATACCTATTTTAAACATGCTTTAAAACAACCCAAAAGACTGCTTCTCTCATGAACTTCATTTAAATCTTTTCCCATTAGTTTTAATATAAGGAACTACTAAAGGAATTCAATCAAGATATTATCACAGTAAAAAACCATTTCTCAAGACTGTTTAAACTCATATTTAATATGCTCTAAGAAAGAAACTTATTGTTAGAAGTTCACACCTATAAAGTGCTTTTAAAATCATTCTTGCTATTGAGTTTACATGGTATAAATTTAGATAAGCAATATGATTTCTTGGAATATCTTTTGTATACCAGCAATGCTGCCTAATGCATAAAACAGAAACTGAAAAAGAAAAAAGTCATTTATAAAACTGTAGAAAACCAAAACTTTCCCCTTTTTAATACAGCAATAAACAATGCTGTCATGTCCTATTAAGCATGTTACTCTAAAAAAAATATTCCTAGTCATATAATTCTCCTCAAAATGAGAATTCTTCACTTAAGAATGATTCAAATATCATCTTTTTTCCTCTATGAAGTCTCACGACTGCCTCTATAGCACACTGTATCAGATGTGACAATATAGGAAAAGCAGACATGTTGAAAGTGTAATAAACTACAGACCCTCTTCTCTAGAAGAGCTGAAACAAGCCAATTTTGAAGTAACTTTTTAAAGCCTGGGAATTAAGGGGAAAGTTTTTTTGATTTTTTAAACATCTTTACAATGTGAGTGACAAGGTAGGATAAAAATGTGCAACATAGCTCGCTAGTTTATCATTCACTAAACCTGGGGGAAAACACACAAAACTATTGTTTTAGGAGGGATAGTAATTGGAAAGCTTTAATGAAAGAATGTATTATTCCAGACACCATATGCTCAAGTGCAGAGACTAGATAATAAAGCAAGGTGCCTATTCCTGAGGAAAATGTTCTTGTACTTAGCAATAATGCTGAACAGTGAGTATGAAATCTATGCAGTACTAAAAAGGCAATGATGGAAATTCAGATAGTATGTTACAGAGAAAGACCTGTAAGAATTCCATTGCTCATAAATAATCTTGTCCCTGTCATTAACCACTTAATGTTTTTGCTGATGTGCTAAAGTGCACTGGCAATTCAGAACAGGTTTGTTTTTTTTTTTAAGCTGGCAATGTCTTGTTAATAGACTGCAGGTCTCCTGGATTTTTTCAAATGTCACTCATCTAACTGAGTCTGACAGCTGAGAAAAGCCATCAGGTGCTTTACAGTCAGTTTAAAAAACACCCTCTACCTGGTATCTCTGCAGTGATTGTCTTGCTGCTCCCTGAAACCTCTTCATCATCATCTGAGGAGCTCGTGCTTGAGTCACAAGTCAGGTCACTATCACTGGTACTACTGTCCTGCAGCAGGTTGTACTTCTTCCTTGCAGCAGCCTCCCTTTTCTGTCTCAGTAGTCTGATCCTTTCCTTGTGCTTCTGGCTCCGATGACCTTTAACCTTGGTGACTCGGCCATTCTGCTTGTCACTGGATTGCCGGTTTTTCTTGGCAGCCATAGTAGATGTTTCGCTTTCAGAACGGGACCGCCTAGACTTGCGCCCAACAGTGGCACCAGACACTCCTGAAGTATCTCCTTCTACTGTTGTTTCTGCTTGAGAAGGTTCATTCTCTTCTACAGAAGACAATGTATCTGAATCAGCCAAGTGACCACTAGAGGAAGGGGAAAGCATGCAATGATTAGAGGAGTCACTCTCATAAACTCGGCCAGTTGTGGGCTTGTCACTCTCTGTGGATGCTAACTGAGACTCTGAAGAGTCCCTTCTAAGTTCCATCAACAAACAGGGCATTGAAGAAAGAACTGTAGAGTCAGCTACACCATCCTTTGGAACTTGAGATTCCAGTTCTACAGAACCATCTTCCTCCTTGACTGTCTCTTGTTCAGAGGGTTTTGGTGGGGCTGCAGAGTCAATGAGTTCTTCTACTTTTCCCACTGTCTCCTCCATCTTCATTTCAGAATTCCAAATTAAATCATGGAGCAGAGTCTAGGAAATGGTATCAAAGACGCAACAGGAAAGTAACCTGTATGAAAACACATAAAGTCAATGACTAGAAATGGAAGATTATTTAACTATACAGTATGCTATTTTCCTAAGTGGCAAAAGTTACTACTTAGGCAGACCTTTAAGATACTACATACTCATACTCTGCTAGACTGACAGATTCAAAAGATTTAATAGCAACATAATCCTAGCAGTCTTCCCTATTAAAAACAGAATATTAATCCCCTATTACTGTAATTACAGTAAGTAACCAAAGAGTTAAGTTTAGAACTTTAGATAGGATTGGGAAAGTAACGTTAGCACACAGTGCTTCTTTAGGATACTTGAAGCCCCAGCACCAAAATAGGAACTGAAGACACTCAAGAAAAAAATATGTGTATTTGACTTTAATATAAATGAAAATAGTTTAAATACCACTATTCTGGGGCTGGAGGTATAGTTCAGTTGGTAGAGTGTCTGCTTCCCATATATGAAGCTGGGGTTCAATCCTCACAACTATCTAAAACTAGACATGACGGTGCATGCCTACAATTTCAGCACTAGAGAGGCAGACAGACGCAGGAAAATTTAAGAGTTCAAAATCATCCATAATGAACTTCAGACCACCTTGATATATATGAGACTCTAAATCAAAATAGAAAAACCAAAAACAAAGTAGGAGTAGTCTGACCTAGACATGGTAGCACAGGCCTATAACTGCAGCTACTTAAGAGGCTGAGGTATAAGGATCCCAAAGTCAAGACTTACTTGGACAACTTGGAAGAACCTGTCTCAAACTGAAAATAAAGAGGGCAGGAAGATGGCTCAGTGGTTAAGAGTACTTGCTGCTCTTGCACCATCCCTGGTTTGGGGTCCCAGAACCTACACAGCTGTTCCTTACTGTAACTCCAGTTCCAGGGGATAAAAAACTCCGGTACATATATACGTGCAGGCAAATACTTCTACACACATATGAAAGAAATCTTTACAAAGTATACAGCAATAAAGGGGGAAGGAGCTGAGATGTAGATTAGTAGTAGAGTGTTTACCTAACATGTTTAATGTCCCCAGTACCACCAAACACAGCACTAGTCTGGAAATCATTGTAACTAAAATGATTTTATATTCAAGTCCCCAAAGAAAGAAAAGCTGTAAAAAGGAGAACTATCTAATGTACACTTATAATTGTTAGGAGATTGGTGGTGTGTCTTTTTATTCGTGTGTGTGCAGGTGCATGACGGGGCCAGATGAAAACCTCCTGTGTCATTCCTCAAAAGCTATCCACCTGTTTAGTGAGACTGGCCTGCAGATGGCCAATTTTACTATGCTGGCTGGCCAGTGAACTGTAGGGAAGCCTGTCTTTTCTGCCCCAGCACCTGACTTTTTAACATGGGTTCTGAGATCAAAGTCAGGTCTTCTGAATGAGCTATCTTCCCACTACTTTAAAAAATAAAATAACAACATACTTTTGGTAAATGAGCAACCAAGTAATTACATGCATCAAACCTGTCTGCATTCCCCTCAATAAAAGCTGTTCCAAAGGAGGACTAAGAGACAAGGCCAGCTGGGCCTGGTAGCATACCTGTGTAATACGGCACTTGCAGGGCTGAATTTGGACTGAGAGTTGGACATCAGCTTAGGCTACCTATTGAGAGCCTGTCTCAAAGAACAGATTCTGCTGTTCCCTCAGTCCATCTACTAAGTGAGTCTCATGTCAGATGTTTTGCTTCAAAAACAAAAGTCACTACAATTCAGTTCATTTACTTTGTAAACCCAGGAAGTTCTTTGAGTAGGTTCAGGTTTAAGAAAAACTCCCTACACATTTTACAACTTACATGATAAACTTAGCACCCAATGTCCTCACCATTACCATAAAAACACAACTCTAATCATGAGCAGAACTTAACCTTTAACCACCAGTCTGTAACCTTTTACATCAAAAATTTCATTAATTGATGGTTTTCCAGAGAGTGCTAAGAAGGAGCAAGACAAGTCACTCCCTCACCTTGTATATAGAATACAGAAGGCAAGGGCCATGATGTCCCCATAGACCACAGATGTAAATATTAATCATTGATGGTATGCTAGAGAAGTATAACACAGCATCTCCATGACGTTAGTCTACTAAGTAGCAGTTCATTTTATAACAGAAATCAGAAAATGACAGAAACTCCCTTTTTTGATCTAATATTTGAAGCATTGTTTTTTAATTAACACAAACATAATAAGTACTTTAAGTACCATTTTTTGCTATGCACAGGCCTGTTCAATGGGTATTGTGATAGCTTCCTTAACAAACTCAGGAAGACTAAAATATTCCTTCTAGTGCATTTTACTAATTTGAGACACTCTTGTATAACTTACTTCATAAATATAGTTGTATTGAGACTAACTTTTTCAACTAGATGAAAATAAGCATAGATATTTAACAGTTCTTAAAGAAATATAACACTGCCAATAGCTAGGCAATATTTGGGAGGCAAAGGATGTGGGAAGAAGGTTGAAAACTCAAGGAGACATGAAGGAAGCAGGAAAGCAAGATGGACAGTACATAGCTATAATGCATTGGAGCCTCAGGCCAGCATGCAGATTACTAGAAATGAGTTCATTTAAATTATAAGAGCTAGCTAAAAACAAGCCTAAGCTATCAACTGATCTTTCATAATTAGTAAGAGTCCATATTGTGATTTGGGAGTTGGTTGGCAGGACAGATAAAGACTCGCTACACTTAACCAATGAGCCATTTCTCTAGCCCAGCTATGGTCTTTTGACTAAACTCTTCTGCAATATGTTCAATAAAAAGCTAAAATCTAAAAAATCAACTAACTGGGTAGTTAACATGACCAAGACCCTTAATTCTTCAGAGAATATGTTACTACAGGTAGCACAAATTACTCTGAACTACTTTCTAAGAAACTAACAATATTACTTTCAAAATTATATATGACTCAAACAATTAGCTTATATTTCAAGATCCTTAAACTTAAGTGTTAAATAAGATTTTATTACAGCGGCCAAAAATGTCAACAGTATCATGGTCAAAATCACTGTAATATTTCCAAATCAATATAAAGGACTGGCATTAACTATAAACAGAACCAATGAGCTCATCAAGGTATTTCCAACAATGTGGGCATAAAGAAGGAAAGGGCTCTTTATATAAAGTGACATGGAACAACTCTCATGAACAAAACTTAAATGAGGAGACACAGAAATGCTCAGTTAGTAAAGTGCCTGCTGTATACACATGATGACCTGGGCTTGAACTGCACACATTTACACCCCCATACTTGAGCGTAGTGGGAAACAGGCAGACTGAGTTCGTTCATTAGCCAAATCCATAAGCTCTAGGTTGAATGAGAGACCATGTTTCAAAAGACAAGATGAAGAGTGATTGATCCGGGAAGACAACTGATATCAACCTCTGGCTTCCATACACATGCACTTGTCAACATGAATATGTACATATAACACACTCAACCCTTCAGTGAACAGAAGAGGTAATTTGATGTGGTAATAATGTCTTTCTATATGCTGTGAATATCATTTTTTACATAAAGGAATTGATTTGGCCTGTGGTGAGCACCGTATCAGTAGGCAGGACAATCCAAGTATAGGAGGGTGGAGTGAAGAAGAACTCGAGCCAGCAGCTAAAGAATCAACATGTAATGAAATAGGTAAAGCCACAGGCCACGTGGCAGACAGATTAATGAAAACTGATTAAGACAAAAGAGCTAGCTAGCAATGTGCCAAACATATAGGCCAAACAGAATAAAATTAATATAAGAGTCTGAGTCATTTTGGGGGTGCCTAAGCAGCAACAGGCGGCTAGGTCTGTGGGTCTGGATCGCCAGCCAGGCGGAGCCAGAAATCAATTGTTACAGTAATTATATTATCTGTTTAAGTACAAGCAATGGTATTTATAATTTTGTGCATAGGGCACAGAATCTCTGTAAGGATTCTTGTTAACAAAGTGGTAATGTCACCAGATACCTTGAGAAGAAAAGAGAGAAGGAATAAAAGATGTTATTATATGCAGGTTTGTACCTATTAAATTTTGTATCATATACAATAAATATCTTTCAAAGCTTTAACATTAAAGTGTTATAAAGGGGTAGTGCTTTTTTTCTGGACATGATACTCTATCATTTGGGTCATTTTCCTCAATAAATTTTTTTTTTTTTTAATTTCTTTTTTTTTTTACTACTTTATTTATTTATTTATTTATTTGCCTTGGTGTTTGCCTGGAACTGGAACTACAGACAGTTGTTAGCTGCCATGTGGGTGCTGGGAATCGAACCCGGGTCCTCTGGAAGAGCAGACAGTGCTCTTAACCGCTGAGCCATCTCTCCAGTCCCTCCTCAATAAATTCTATAAAACTTTCCCTCTAGAACAGTGATCAACCTTAATGCTGCAATCCTCTAATATAGTTATTTTGTGGTAACCCTAACCATAAAATTATCTTCACTGCTACTTCATTACTATAATTTTGCCACTGTTATGAATCATAATATAAATATTTGTGTTTTCCAATGGTGTTAGGTGATC
Organism: Sigmodon hispidus; assembly: GCA_004025045.1. NCBI lineage: Eukaryota > Metazoa > Chordata > Mammalia > Rodentia > Cricetidae > Sigmodon > Sigmodon hispidus. The sequence continues at coordinate 2,212 of PVIH01009665.1, read as the reverse complement.
TCTGTAAAAGGGCCATTAAACCCTCAAGGGGGTCTTGGCTAGAACCATGGCTCTAAGGATATAATTTTCTTATCATTAAATACAGGGTTTAATTACAAAAAAATAATTTCTAGAATTGGAAATCCAAGCTACAAAAAAAAATCTTAATAATGGAATTAAAATAAAGTTCTCTAAACACAATATAAAAGATATCATACATAAAGTTTAATCATGCCAAACAACCAATTTATTTTTTAATTATTTTTGAAATTTTAATAGAATTATATCATTTTCTCCCTTCCCTTTCCTCCTCCAGACCTTCCAATATATCCCTCCTTGCTCTCTCTTTCAAATTCATGGTCTTTTTTAATCAATTTCTCTCTTTCTTTCTCTCTCTCTCTGTGGGATTATGGTACATTGTAAATATTTGTCCCTCTACTGGTCTAATAAAAAGCTGATTGGCCAGAGGCAGAAAGTGTGGGCAGGGATACCAGACTAAGAAAAGTCTGGGAACATCTCAGAGGAGTAAGGACACCACAGAGATGCCAGGAGACACAGAAGAAAGAAGTTGAAATGCTGCTGAGAAAAGGTATCAAGACACATGGCTGAACAAAATAAGAATCATGGGTTAGTTTAAGGGTAAAGAGTTAGCAGTTACTAGACCCTAGGTCAATCGGTCAATAGCAGCAAATTAATGTAAGCATTTGTGTATCTCTGTAGGACTGCTGGACTGCCAGTCAAACCTCTGGGGTAGGCCCAAAAGTCCAGGCTAGAAACCTAATACAACACTCTCACTCACTCTCTCTCTCTCTCACTCTCTCTCTCTCTCACTCTCTCTCTCTCTCTGTGTGTGTGTGTGTGTGTGTGTGTGTGTGTGTATACGCGCGCGCACGCACATGTTCCTAACCTGATCAGTCTGTATAGCATTACTCTTATTTTTATGCATGTTTTCAGGGCTGCTTATTTGGTACTGAATAACCAACTGATATGCTCTTCTCTGGGGAAAACAATTTCTCCTGCTCTTAGTGTTTCTTAGTTGCCTATAGTTCTTAGTGTATAGGGTAGTGGCCTCATGGGCTTTTGCCTATCCAAAAAGAAGTAGATTTCTTTTTTTGGTAGAGATAATCAAATAGCTGGAAGCAGAAAATGTTTTTTTTTTTTTAAAACAATGTGTGCATCTAGAGCTAGCAAGATAATTCAGCAGATAAAGGCACCTGTTGCTAAGCCTGACAACCTGAATTTGATCTCAGGATTGTCATAGAGACAGAACTCCTTGTTCTCTGACTTCCATATGAGTGCACATACACACACACCAAGTTAATAAATAATTAAACCTAAAAGTGTTAAGACCAGAAAAATGGCTCAGCAAGAAAAGCATTTGCAGCAAAGCCTGACAACCTGGGTTCAATGCCTGGGCTCACATGCTAAAAGGAGAGAACTGACTCCTATAATATGTCTCCAATACACACACACACACACACACACACACACACACACACACACACAAAATGACATATGCATGCCCACCACATGAATAATTGTGATTTTTTTTTAATTTAATGAAAGTATGTAGCAGTATTTATATCATCTAAATGGAATAAAGGCTCTTAACCTTCTGGATTAATGTTCATAATGCACAATGAATATAAGTATACACTGTCATTCTTGTTAGAAGAGCAATCTCATCTATGATGTTCTTCCTGCCATATTAAAGGCAGCTTCTTCCTGTGTGGCTATTACAACTCATTCCTGTCTGTTCTCCCTATAACCAGATTGACTATTCTTTTGACTCATATCAGCCCATTCATTCCTTTACACATTCATTCACCTATTCATTTCTAAAATCCACGCAGGTGTGGTAGCTCATGCCTGTAATTCCAACACGTAATTCCAATACTCAGGAGGCTGAGGTAAAATGAATTTTGGAGATTAGCCTGGAGATACATAAAAGACCATCTCAAAAGACAAGGAGCTGCCTGAAGCTGGGAAGCTTCTGCAAAGCCAAGGACACTGTCAATAGGACAAAACGCCAGTCTACAGAATGGGAAAAGATTTTCACCAACCCTACAAGTGACAGAGGACTGATCTCTAAGGTATATAAAGAGCTCAAGAATTTAGAGCCCAAAACCTTGAATAACCCTATCAAAAAATGGGGTTCAGATCTAAAAAGGGAATTCTCAGCAGAGGAACTACGAATGGCTGAAAGGCACCTGAAAAAGTGCTCTTCATCTTT